>CATIWQ010263322.1:0-23019 GCA_949673415.1 Euphorbia schlechtendalii | reverse complement strand
ATAATAATAAAAAGAAGAACAATGATAAAAATATTAATATAGAAAAATAATTATTATTTAATGTAATTAATATTGATTATAAATATAGTAAAAATAATTTTTAAATAGTGATAATTACTAGTGTTATTGATATAATAATATTATTAATGTAATTATAATATAATAATGTATTTATTTATAATCATAGTATTAATTAATTAGAAAATGTGATATGGGATAATAAAATAAAAATATTTATTAATTAAAACAACTATTACGTTTTTTTAATCCAATAATAAGTGATAATTTGAATCCAAACTACAATATATTATAATAATTATTATTAGGAACAATAATTATTATTTGAATAACAAAATTTTAATTAAATGAATTTACGTATTATAACAATTTTTTATTATTAATGGTATTAAAATTGTTTTATTAATTATTTTATATATGTAGTTATTAATAATATTATTTGTAATGATTATTAATAATTTATTTATTTTATATTTATTAGGTTTTACTATTATTTTAGTTATTAATATATTTATTATTAAGTTCAGTTCGGTTCAGTTCAGTTAAGTTCAGTTCAGGTCCATTAAGTTCAGTTTAGTTCAGTTCAGTTCGGTTCGGTTCAGTTAAGTTCAGTTCAGGTTCATTATGTTCAGTTTAGTTCAGTTCAGTTCAGTTCAGGTTTCAGAAGTTGAAGAGAACAGGGCCTTAGTAGTTTGTTGTGTTTTGGTATTTAATTCTTGAGCATAGACCGATTAATTGCTAACTGGTAAGGTAACTTTGTTGATCTTGGAATAATAATACATTATCCTTTTGTTCTAGTGCTTTGTTATTCAAATTCATATAGGCTTGAAATGTTATGTTTTTAATTTGATTTCATTCTTTGAATGACATCTAATATTATTAAATTTGTTAATGAACAAAAATAAACGAACTCATCCATGAACAAATAAATAAACAGTTCACGAATAAAATAAATGACTTGTTCATGAATAACTTACGAACAAATGAACACTTAAACTAGCTGAACACAAACAAAATTTTAAGCTTGAATTTGAGATCGGCTCAACTCGTGTTTGTTTAAAAATAAAATAAACCAACATAAACAAAACAAAATTCGATTCGACTTGATTCGTTTACAATCCTACTTTCAACATATCTCAAGGAAATGACTTTTGGACACGGCTTTCGGCAACACCAGATATTCTCGATTAGTCTTCGTTGCCACATGAGCGGTCAATAACCTACCTTAATAAATCAAAATTTGAAATTCAAATGAATTACTTTTTTATATGGAAAAGATAAATTTTTTTTTCATCCTTGTAGTAATTTATATATCATGTTATAAATTTCTTAAAATGTGAAACAAAGTTAATTTATTCGTTCTACGAGACATTAAGGTAGATCATAAATACAGTGACAGTTGATTGGCGAGACTTAGAAAAAGTGGTAGGTTACAGCTTCCTACTTTGGTAGCAAAACTCAGCAAATACAATTATGGCATTAATTCGTATTCAACTGTCTCAACAACCGCCATCTTATCTCAATGAAATAACTTTTTGAAATAATATCACAAATCTATAAACAATTAAATTGAAAAAAGCAAATTGCACCCAAAAATTTCACTTTTGCTTTTGGGACTGCTCGTCAATTTTGTTTTAACAGTGCCAAGCCTTTTTTCTTTTTCTTAATAATTCACTATATACCTTAACTTATCCCAAAAAATCTGTTACCTCCCTGAATTTTTAAAATGATCCCGTAGCTCTCTCAACTTTAAAAAAGTGACCTCGTAGCTCCCTCAACTTTAAAAAAGTGCATCACTTTGCTCCCTCAGTGCCACGTGTCAACTTCTGATTGGAGGGAGAAAATCAGATCTTTGAAAATTCAAACCAACCAGAAGATGACACGTGGCATAGAGGGAGCAAAGTGATGCATTTTTTGAAAGTTGAGGGAGCTACGATGTCACTTTTTTAAAGTTGAGGGAGCTAGGGGTCATTTTGAAAGTTCAGGGGGGCAGGAGGTTTTTTGGGACAAGTTAAGGTACCTAATGATGTATTAAGCCTTTTTTTTTTAATAAAAGCTAAGGGAGGTTGCTAATTTTGGGACGGCATCTCAATTAGGTTGACATCCTTACTTATCTAGATCAAACAATTGAGCTTGAACATTTATTTTAATTTTAAAAATAACTAAGTAAAAATTTTAATGAAACGAAACACGTTTCAGCCATTCATATCATTCAAATGATCATCAGAACAAAATTTGGAATGCAATCCCACCAAATAACATTTGAAGTATTTTTACCATAGTTTGCTAGCTTATCCGCGACTTGATTACCCTCATGGCATATATGAGTTGCAATCACTCACATCAAGGTTGTCAAGCTCGACCCGTTCTCTCGAACCAGTGAAGGCAGAGGGTCAAGGGTTGTGATTCAACCGGGTTGAAACGAAGTTCAACCGTTTAGAATAAATCTGTTAAGATATTAAATTCAATAAATAGTAATATAAAAAATGTCATAGTAAACATCAAACTATTGTGTAATACTAAATTAAGATCAAAACTACCGTAGAAATATTTAATAATTTTTACATACAATTTCATTATATATTATTTAGAAAACTAATTGTTTTATATTGAAAGCTATATAAAATTAATCTATTAATAAATTAAGTTAAAAAAATAAAACAAATACAAGAACCGACGATAAAGAGTTAAAACTAATAAAAATATCGACATAAAAGTTATATACAAATTCAATTATTAAAATCATAAAGTCATGATACAAATTTTTGCAATAGATGATTTCAATACAGTTTTAAATAATTTATACTTTATATGCTAGAATTTTATAGATTTTTTATTTGAAAAAATAAAAATATATTTTATCTAATATTGATTCATTAACCCACTACAAATCAACGATTCACCAATCAGATTAACACGTTTTTAACAATTAATTTTATAATGAATTTTTAACATGACTCGATTCATTCTTTTCACCTAATCCGAGTTTGACAGGCCGTGCCAGGTATGACAATAGTGACCCGTGACTTAAGAAGCATGAGACACTCTTCCCATCCATGTTGTTAGCCCTAAACCTAGTTCATGTCTGTATAGGTTGTAGTCTCTGTCAATCCAAATTGGAATAGATATCAAGATCAGTGACTATATTGATTCATAGTTGTTTCTGTTCAACATTGTTGTTCGATTTTTCCAAATAAATAATTAAATAAAATATATAGAAAACACATTTGCGTCCTACATCAAATGTAAGTTATGAATAATGTAAAACATGTAAAAAACAAATATCTCAATAAGATCAAAATACATTTAAAATAAAAAATGATTTTTATGGAAGAAAATAAATTTAGCAAATGTTGTGGTCAATTTTTTTTAAATTTTTTTCACATTTTAAATAATATTTAAACCATATAAATAAACAAAATATTTCAATAGTATTGCACTACTTTATAATAATGAATGTTTCTTAATAAATATCAATAATAAAATTTTATCTCTTTCTATAAGAATTTTACATGTAAAAATAATTTTTTATGCTATATTTTATCATTTACAATATAAAGAGTAAGGGTTTATTAATAAAAAATTATTTTCCGCAAGAATGATAACAGTGACGTGTTTAGCTAATGAACTCTGGATTTATTCAATGGTTCAATAACCGGCGGAACCCACTTTTTTACTTAACCATTGTTATCCTTCAATCAAATTGGAGTCATAACTTGAATTTTCAGTTACGCCGTAAGTTAGGATGAGACATATTTTGTTGACATGTAATAATGAATCATATTTATGGTATATATATCAAACTACGGTTCATTATTACATGTCAAGAGAATGTGTCTCATCCTAACTTACGACGCAACTGAAAATCCAAGTTATGACTTCAATTTGATTGAAGGAAAACATTAAAAAAATATGTTGCGGCTTAATTTCGTCATAAAAGAAGTTGGAAAATCATATGGTTTAAAAAATATTTTTTGATTCACCCTTGTTTTAGCAGCAACAACTCGTAGAAAACATTAAGAATATTTTGATTCACTCTTGTTTTATGTCGCCGTTTAGGCCAAAATAATGGTCGGTTTCCAATAACGAGAATGGGTTGGAAATTCATGAATCTAAATAAATACAAAATGTAAAAATAGAAAGAACAATTAAAGTGAGCCACAAAAATAAAGAGAGAGAGCATTACTGCGGTGAGGATTGCTTTAAAAAAGAGGCAGAAGGAGCAGTGATAGTAACAGTGCTGATCAATAGCGCAAATGGCGAAAACAGCAGAAGAACAACCCAAGGCTTTTGGCTGGGCAGCTTCCGATTCTTCTGGCCTTCTTTCTCCCTTCCATTTCTCTCGCAGGTTCTTTGTCTTTCTCTAATATTTTTTCATTCATTATTGAATTTTACTATATTTTTGTCTTCATTTTCCATTATCGAATTTGGAGTCTTCATACGTTTACTAATTTTCGACTCTTGAAACAGAGAAGACGAGAATAAAACCTCAACTGAATCTATATCAAATGAAAACAAAAGTTTTTTGCTTTCCCAATTTAGATTGGTGTTTGTGGAGTTACTAATTTAAATTGAACCATGGTTTAAACCATTTAGATATTTTTTTAGGTTATGTTGTATAGCTCATTTTTCTTATATAACATATTCAAAGTTTTTAGTATCTGGTGTCTATTTATCCGGTTTCTTATATATTTGTCCTGATTTGTTCTATTTCAGTACATCTAATGACACAACCAACGTGAAAAATGAATACCTTTAACGGGAGTGTGAACATTTTTGCTAATCATGCATGTATTTGTCAATTCTCATTCCTCAATGGTCTACTAAGTAACTTTGTTAAATAAAATAGATTAGCACAAAGTAAGGGAAAATTTTATAGCTTAAACACTAAATTGGAAAAGTTGTTTGAGCTATTGAAAAAGAAAATTAGAACGTGATTTTAGAGCTAATAAGTAATATTAACTATTATATTATATCTTTGTTAAGTATAAAGCAACTTTTCGGGTATAATCCACCGACAAATTGACTCCCTTATTTTTTGTCTTGGCTATATTACCCTTTTTCTACTATTGAAAACATATGACCCTGATTTATATAGGTAAGGTTTTGATTGGAGACAAGTTTTTTAAGAATTATAAAGGAAGATAAATGAAAGGATGATTTTTTAAGGATCGTGTTTGATAGAAAATATAAAATAGTATTGTATTTGGAAAGAAAAGATGTGTTTTTATAGTAAACTAGGTATGTAAATTACTAAGTATCATTGAATTTTGAAATTGTTTATCATAATTTAAACAATAAAATCAAATATGTAAATATGTCTTACTTCTCCTCAAAACACCCTAATAAAAATATTGACCCCGTATTTTGTATTTTTTGCATTACGCAATATTTTTTAATAGTTTTTTTTTTTCCTTTGAGATGTATTTATCTAATTAGCAATTAGGTCAATGTGTACGTAAATGGAAAAAAAAACTCAATCGTAAGCGGTATAGCAGTTTGTCTATTGGTTCCTGTTATCCATTTGGTCCTAAAAAAATTCAATTTACCTTTCTAATCTTTTTAGTACAAACCACACGCACTATCAAATGAACAAAATGTTTAACATTGGTTCTACTAAATAGGAAGACAAATTATACAACATGACCTATCTATTGCTCATGTGTAATTCATTATGTAATCCATTTAGGACCAAATCGTAAAAACCACACTCGCTAGCATTCTGTCACGCTCACTTGTTGTCAACTAATATTGTGTGAAGCTCACGCTACTCCTTTCAAAAAAGACCAAATTGGATGATAACAAGAATGAATACCACAGGAATCATTAAATTGAACTTCACGTAAGTCCACGAAATATCTTTTTGCTCTAATTCCTTTTATATTTTAAATTTGAGGCATAACTTTGTTGTTGTTGTTAATATCGTGGAGGTTTTATTTATTATATAACGTTTGAAGTTAAATTATTTGGCAGGGAAAATGGTGAAGAAGACGTGACGATAAAAATACTATACTGTGGAGTGTGCCATTCTGATTTGCATACTTGCAGGAATGAATGGGGCTTTTCTCGCTACCCTATGGTTCCCGGGTACGTAATATTTTCTCCTTTTGTTTTGCTCTGCAATTTCTAACATATTAATTATGTTACGACTAAATTATCTTTGGAACCTTATTAATATCGGCACTTAATGTTTTCAGGCACGAAATAGCCGGTACGGTGATAAAAGTCGGAGGCAATGTGACGAAACACAAAGTCGGCGACAAGGTTGGCGTTGGTGTCATAGTTGGCTCTTGCGGTTCTTGCGAGTATTGCGACCAAGACTTGGAAAATTATTGCCCGAAACTAATATTCACCTACAACGACACATACCACGACGGGACCCGGACTCAGGGCGGTTATTCTGATATGATTGTTGTTCATCAGCATTTCGTTCTTCGGTTTCCCGATAGCTTGCCTCTTGATGCGGGTGCACCTCTTTTATGTGCCGGAATCACGGTGTATAGTCCTATGAAGTATTATGGTATGACTGAGCCAGGTAAGCATATGGGTATCGTTGGGCTCGGTGGCCTTGGCCATGTTGCTGTCAAGATTGCTAAAGCCTTTGGCTTGAAAGTTACCGTCATTAGTTCCTCGCCCGGGAAAGAGAGTGAAGCTATTAGTAAGCTCGGCGCCGATGCATTTCTTATGAGCACCGACCCTGCAAAGATGAAGGTACGGAAATGTTATCGTTTGTAAGGTGAAATTATACATTTCTTGTCATGCATGTCAGGGACATTTTGAGGACCCTAGACGAAATAAGAAACAAGGGCCCCTTTGATAATTTTTTTTTTACCTAAAGTTGAAAATTTTCGAATAAATATTCAACTTTTTGAAGTTAATAATTTAGCTCATCGCACTCCTGGCCTATGGTCAAGACCGGCCCTGATGCCTCTATGATCATTGATCGTTGATTAAACATTTGTTTGATGCAGGCCGCTATTGCTAGTATGGATTACATGATCGACACGGTATCTGCGGTTCATGCTTTGGCACCGCTTCTTAGTTTGCTGAGGCCGAATGGGAAGCTTATCACTTTGGGGTTACCGGTGAAGCCACTAGAGTTGCCTATTTTCCCTCTCGTTTTAGGTACGTGTGCTTCATTGTTATGTACATGATGAAGTCGTGTCGAACAAAATGGTTTGGTTTAATGATTCGGTTTTTTTTTTTTTTGTTTTAGGGAGGAAGCTTGTTGGAGGAAGTGATATTGGAGGAGTCAAAGAGACTCAAGAAATGTTAGAGTTCTGCGCGGAGCATAACATAACCGCCGATGTGGAAATCATACGAATGGATGAAATTAACACTGCCATGGATAGGCTTGCGAAATCGGATGTCAAGTACCGGTTTGTGATTGATGTTGGAAACTCATTATCCCAGTTGTGAACTCATCAACTCTTTTGGGTTGGATGAAATAGTTAAATGCTTATTGTTAATCAACGTTTTCTCTCATCAAGACTAAACACAATAAATAGATTTCATAAGAAAAGAAATTTAGTGCAGGGAAGGAGAAATGATATGGGAAATCTTGGTTTTCTTTAATCATTTTGTTATTGAACTTCTTCATAACGATAAGTTTCAATATTTGATTGATTTCTGTGTCGATGGTTATGAAATTAATTTGGTAAACGGAATGAAATTTTATGTGTTAATTGAAGATTATGCAGCCCGTGTAAGTTTTAAAAAGGAGAAAATGCAAACAATATGGTTAAATAAGAATCATATTTACAGATTATTACCGTGCTGATAATATTTGAGTTTGGTTCTCTTTTGGTTGAAGCTCCCGACATAGTTGAAATGCTCCCCCATCTTCTACTTTAATTAAAAAAATTATCGTCACGGTTGCATAAAAATATATTTTCATAAACATAGCATTAGAATTTTAATAATAAACTAAATCCTCAATTGCTACCTCTGTCAAGAACTTACAGTTGCAGGTTATTCACTCTTGAAAAAAAAACGAGATTTAAAAAAATTTGAAAAAAAATATTGTAGAGCTTATTTTGAAGATAAGAAATACTATCAAAACAGTTTCGAACATTATGTTAAACAAATCAAACGTTTAAAAAATTAAATGTAAATTAAGTAAAGAAAATTAAAAATAGAATTTCTCGACACAAATAAAGAAGCTTGATAAAAGTTGTATTGTAAATAGCAAATATTAAGGTCTGTATTTACTTTACCATAACAATATATATTTATGTAATACAACGAATTGTATACAAGAAGAGCAATTTAATTTAAGAAAAATTAACAATAAATAGATATATAATTAATTAATCGCAAGCGGTGCGGCTACAGCTTGTATACCAATAGCAAACATAAGGTGCAACTGAAGTGAGCCAAAAAGAGTCGCCATATAAAAAGAGGCAAAAAGGCTCATAGAGGAAAACAACAGAAGAAGAACAAAAGGCATTTGGATTGGCAGCTTCTGATTCTTCTGGCCTTCTTTCTCCTTTTCATTTCTCTCGCAGGTTTTTTTTAAAATTTATTGCTTGCTTTTCTTTTAGGGTGGCGTCAAAATCTCTTACCGGTGTCTAAATTGTGGACGCAATCACCTTTAATTAAAAACGTATTACATTATCATAGGCATGTTAACGCCTCCTCCAATACACAAGCGTTATTAAAGAAGGTCTCCTCTATTGATTTCTATCCAATTTCGGCCGGAAAACATAACGTTTTCGGAGAAAAAGTTCAGGTCGGTGGCTGAGCGTTCTGCCATAACATCCAAGCCTTTGGATAGGCATTGTGGTTAGGTGTTTTCCTCAAATGTCTATGCTGTTCATTTCTAATGGAATGACAAAACAGACTTTGGTGCGGGCGCGTTTAAGAAATTAAGAACGAGGATAACATTTCAGGGATTTGTATTGCTTGCATATTGTTAACTAAATATGCACTTCCAAATCCATATCTTTATTTTTCACTATCAAATTTGGAGTATCTTGATATTGTATATATCTTAAACAAAAAAATGTATACATCTTTATAGAGAGAAGACCAAGAATATAATTTTCAAATGAATCCATAAATATATTAAATCACAATTCATGACCTTAATTAGAAAAATATAATCACAGCTTCCTTCAAGAATAAAGAAAGAAACTGAGATCCTGAATTCGAATCCTATATATCTCAAAAAATTAAACGTCCTATTCTTAGAAAAAAATCAGCAAAATATGGTATAAATGGACTAGACTACAAATATTTTGATAGGCAAGACAACTATTTTTTAATATAGTGGATCTATCTAGCCAATTAACATTAAAATAACTTAACGAGCATAAAAAATTCAGTGATACATCGTGTTTATGTATTTGGGTTTTTGTTACTATTTATGTAATGCAATCTTTTACCTTTTCGGTTCATCCACTAATATTGTTATTAGTGTTTTTACCATTCAATTGAAATAAGAATTAATTGGTAGCTTATAGCATTATACACAAATTAAATGGATAATATGTATAATATTGAGACCAAATAAACCAATGAATGATAGCAAATGGCCTAAAATCGTCCCTTTACCTACCTAATGCTTATATGTTATTCAGTTTGTTATCTATTTGGGATAAATTGTTCTCTTAAGTTGATTTGTTGTCTAATGCTGCGTGAGAGCTTGTCTATTAAAAATAGTCCCAAAGACTTTTTTGAGGGGTGATTTAGATAAAGTTGATACCACATGGCTCCAATGGATAATCGGACTATGACAGGTGCACAAAATATCTTTTCGCCTCAAATAAACCAATTGTTTTGCTTTGTTTCGTTATGTTACGATAATAAATCTTGGATATGCAACATTAATTCAACAATGACATTACTCTTGACTTTTTTTTTTTTTGGAAGAATATGAATTTTTGAAGAGATCAGGTATCGAATCCAAGATCTCAAACCTGCACTTTGAGAGGTGTACCAATTGAACTACACCAATTGATCACTCTTGATTTTTGTTGATAGATAACTATTAAATTAATATAACTTTGTGGTCTTGTTATTGTTAGTTAATTTGAAGTTTAAATAATTGGCAGAGAGAAAATGGAGTAGAAGACGTGACTATAAAAATACTTTACTGTGGTGTTTGTCATTCTTGTTTCCACAATTGTAGGAATGAGTGGGGCTTTTCTACTTACCCTATGTTTCCTGGGTAACCTCCTCTTCTTCATTTCTATCTTTTACTTTTGACGTTAATTTATAGGACTACTAAAAAACATTTTAGAATCTTGTAAACATTATACCTCTTTGGTACCTAATATTAACACTGAACTGAAGGTGCAATGAATTCAATTTACTAACACGAATCAAAGTTAGGTGCCCATGAACGCACAAATTACCCGAAATAAAATTGATACAAAATCGTTCGTTTCCAGGCACGAAATAGTCGGTGAAGTGATAAAAGTCGGAAGCAATGTGAAGAAATACAAAGTTGGTGACATGTTGCTGTCAAGATTGCTAAAGTATTTGGATTGAAAGTTACGGTCATTAGTTTGTCGCCCGGGAAAGAGAGTGAGCTATTAGTAAACAAATGCTAGCTCTTCAACATTCGAACCCACTTTGAGTAGTTGATTAATTTTCGGTCGATGTCGGGTGTTATTGCTAGTATGGATTACATCATCGACATGGTATCCACAATTCATCCTACAGCATAACATAATAGCTGACGTGGAAATCATACGAATGGATGAAATCAACATAGTCATGGACAGGCTTGCGAAATCGGATGTCAACTACTGGTTTGTGATTGATGTAGGGAAGTCACTTTCCCATTTATGAACTCATCAACTCTTTTGGGTAGGTTGAAATTATTGTGCATGTTGTTAATCGATAGTCTCTTGTTAATAAATTAGCAGAGTTGGATTGTGTGTGCACTAAGAATACAATTAATTTTGTGCTCGACATATAGTTAAACAGAATGCTATATTGAGATTAATTTTGATGACTCCACTTTGTAGATATCTTAATTTAAATTGTCATGTCCGTTATATTTTCATTTGATTTGTTCACAACGTGGAATTGAGTAAATTCTATCCCTATTGCTCCAAACATACAATTCACAGGGTATACTTTGATTCTCTTTCAACTAATAACGGGGACTGTTAATATGGTTAAAGCTAACTGTTTGAAGTCTAAACACAGTAAGGACCCATGCGGGGATGAAGTAACATAAGTTTTGAGAATTCAAGAGATGGTCATGGCGCTTTATTCTTCGAATATTTTTTTCTTCTAAATTGAAAATTTTTTATATTATCAATTAGGCGAAATTTTTGAATTAGATTGTGCTACTTTGAAATCTGATGTTGAGATTAAGACTTCGAAGAAATAAAACAAGAACTCTCGATTTCTTCTTTTGAACATTAATAATGTTAAGATTCAAATACTAGCTAAATTTATTATTAATCACTTCATGATCTTTGAAAAGATCGTAATTGGTTATTAAATCACAAGAAACTAATATGATGTATTTTTTACAAGTAAAAGAGATAACATGCAAATAATTGATTCAAATTCCAAACTACCTAACCACGATTTCCTTACTTTTAATAAGGTTAATTTTGAGATTTTTCATTTTTCTTGGTGAATTTTGAGAAATAATTTTAATACCAAAGTGGACTAAATTTGATAATCAACACATCAACATCTAGACCTATAGCTTTCAAATCTAGCCGCACATCTCACTCAAATCTCCCATGATCCAACGGCTGTAATCCATTGAAAGATCATACCAGCCACTGAGTCACTACATATTAAAAACTCGCACAAATCAGAAAACAAATTAAAACCGAAAAACTCTTCCTCCCGCCAAAGCTAACTGAATTCCAACAAAATTGCAATCAATGGCGACGATTTACTTCCTCTCCCTCACCCTCACCATCCTCCTAGCCACAGCAACCACTACCTCCGGCAACGTCACAGCACAAGAGCTCGACGCCGCCTTATCTGCTCTCCGATCGCGAGGCTACACTCTTTTCCCTAACGCCATAACTACATCGGACATCGGCCTCCTCCTACTCTCTCTGAACTCCACTTTCACTCTCTTCTCTCCACCGGACCTTCTCGTTTTCTCCCTCGATCTCTCCTCTACCGCTACTGACTACGTCCATTACCTCCTCCGCCACGTCTCTCCCTTCCGCCTCCCCATGGCTGATTTGCGAAGCATCAGAGGTAATCCTTATCTTGATACTCTCATTGCTCCTCACCGTCTCTTGATCGATAAATCTGTTGCTTCCGAAAACGGCACCGCTTTGGAGTCCGTTTTGGTTGATGGAGTTCGGATCTTGAATCCGGATCTGTTTCTCGGGCCTTCTATCGCTGTTCATGGACTTGGCGGCATCCTTGTTTCCGAATTCGGATCAGGTGTCCAGGAAGGGAAGATAGATAACTTCGTCGATTCGCCTGTTATGTCTCCCGTCGCTTGGCCGGAACGGAATCCTCCAGCGGCTTCTCCGGTAACAGAGGCGAGAGGAATGAAATTGGAAACGAGGCGCAGTGACCGGCAAGGGGATAACAGTTTGGGAGTTCATGTCAATCTTGGTGAGTTTGGCGATAGTGACGGACTTGCAGATGGTGATTATGCTTTGTTTAGTCATCCATTTGGTGGATGAAGCCTAGCGCAGATTCTGTTTGACTGCTGAGAAAATGAATGGACAGAAAGAGCAAGAAACCTTCCGTTTTCCAGGTTTTCTCATCAACCAAACAGAAATTGGTTAAGTACTCTCGTCACACCTGGAATTTGTAGAATTTTACTCTTGACAATTATATAGTTCCCTGTTTGCATAGAAAGTCTGCTGTACAAATGAAATTGAGATCGGATTTTGTGGAGTGTTAATCTTCTCCTTACTTGTTTGATAATATTGATTTTTTTCATTGGTTATTTCTAAAAGGGGGATTATGGCTAATTTTCTCTGTTAGTTGCTTTAGGGATACCGATCTCACTTCGTTGTTAGTTTTCATTCTGATTTCCCTTAGTGCAGTTACCAAACTACTTGAAAAGGATATAGAAAAGCAAGCAAACCAAAATTGAGATAACAATACAACTATTTTATTAGGCCAATGGCATTAGAGCAAGTTATTAGACAACGGAGAAAGCAGGGGAAGGAGCAATAGAAGGAGAAAGAGAATTAGTAGAAGCAGAATTATCACAATAACCCCTAAGAATATCGCCTTGCTCAGAAGTGAAACCAAGAGAAGACAGCATAGCAGGCCAGCAATTGTGAGTTATTATAGCAATAGATCGACAGCAGTCAGTTCCAATGTCAGTTTCACCTTTAACGAAAAACAGTATGATTTCATTTGAGCATGATTTTATCTCCACTAGTGCATTCCAACAGTCTCCCAATGTTGCACTTGAATCGAGCCTTGGCAATCCCCTTAATGCACTTGTGCTTGATATCACCAGTATTAAACTCAAAACCAGGCACACATTTTTGTAACTCATTGTAACTGTGTAAATTCTTTTCTCTTGTGTTTGTTAGACAAGTATTAATGATGGGTTGTGTGGTATATATAGGGCAATTGGCGAGGGGGATAGTTTCTGCATTAAGTTTGTAATTAGTATTGACATAAATTGGTTTAACCAAGCATACAGAAAGTCTTAACCAGTCATCACAGGTTCATTTCACATGTAACCTATATACCCGTTAGTATTTCACTAATGTGAATTTAATTCAGGTGTCATGATTATAACGTTGATAGGCGACTCTATTGGCTTCTCAGTTAAGGGGTTTAACTCTAGCCAGACGAAATGTCTAGTCCTTTAGTGTCTTAAATTAGGCAATGCTTACTTCTCAAACTTTCAAGCATAGCTGTTATATTGTACCAGACTTGTTAACCTTTTAGAGTAATTCAATTGTCTTTTATAATTTTTTATTTGTATCGATAGATCAGACACTATACATACAAGAATTTTTAGCATTCGAACATAACAGAAAAAAAGTATTTTAAGGTTCCTTATACCATTATTATAGTTATTATTCGTTTCTTCTTATAAATAAGACTGCAACTTAATTAAAGGCTCAATTCCAATTGATATATATTTGAACATGATATTTTTTATTCAATCAACACGGATAAATATCTATTGAACCAAGCAGATGCACATTTCAAAACGGTAATAGAAAAAAATGTTATATTTATTTACTTATGGCGGCAACATTATAGATAAACTATTTCATTTTTATGTTTGAAGAACTCGATAAGGAAACTATAAACAGAACCCTCAGACATTTTTGTTTGACCAGGCTCGATAATTCGAGTAAAATATCATATTTCCGAACAGAAAATTAATGATTTGGAAGGCATTCTTCGATCATTCAATTATCACTAAATTTAGGGAAAATCTTCAAATGTCATTTAACTTGGGCACTGAAATAAAAACAGAATCAAAACAAAAAGATATAATTCTTCAGCCCAAAAACTCAAAAAGCACAACTAAATGAACATCACAAAAGAAAGAAAACGTCTAGGTGTTTGTAGCCCTAGTGTAAATATGCTGGCTGGCATGAGCAGAAACCATCCTGATTGTACCTCTTGCCATCAATTCTCGTATCGCCCTCCTTGCCAATGACCCGTTTATCTGTTTTACACACAATAAAATTGAACAAAAAGAGTAGCATAACATCAGAAAGAATCATTATGCACATCAACTTCAGCCAAGGAAACAGTGAACCTTGTAGACAATTCTAATCACTGCAACCAAAAACATATATATAGTCTAGAGACTAAAACAAACATGGGATAACTGATGAGCATTGAGCCATGTGTAAGTAAGTTGCTGAATCAACAGTTTTAGAAACCATGGGAATCCAATTGTCGTAGTATAAAGGAAAACATAAAAATATAACATTAAGAAGTAAAAATACCAACAAGCCTCGGTAGAAAAAGATAATCCATGGGCCCCAAACACCACAAACATACTTCATCAAATTTACACTCAACAAAAATAAATGCAGTTGAACGCAAACCATATTTACTAAAATTTTTAATTCAATTTAGGCAAAAGTAAACTTGCAAAAGTTAAAAGACTGAATTTGCATATTCTAACGTGTCATTGTGATATAATTTGGCCACAAATACCATATATTGTACCCCAATATCCGTGTTGGATGAAATTGACTCTACAAGCTGAGTTTAGAAACCAAACTTAACATGAACCAAACTGATAGTTCAAAATTATTCATCAAACACTTTGTTTGTGAGATGTTTGCCTTGTCAATTGACTACGCATGTTTCAAATATTCCCTACATAAAATCGTAACATCCATGATTAAATCTCTCAAGGAAATTTCCGAGATGTTACAACATTGAATTCTTGACCTTAAAGCCAATTAACTTACAAATTCATCAGACCAGCAGAGCCATCAATAGTAACGAAATAACTGATAAAGTTCCGAAGGAATCTCCTTTCGGTAAATAAATAATGCGAATAACTCGAGACAGGTTTGTCTAATCAAGCAGGCACATCACATTCTACTGCATCTCCCTAAACAAGTTTGCCAAACCAAGCATACACATCCTACTGCATCTCTACAAATTTTCAAAAATCGTAAAACCGCAAGGCTAATTGGAAAAGAAAAGAGAGGAAGAGATTACTCTTAAACGATCGGAGAGGATAGAAGGAGTAATGAGCTTGAATTTAGGGGCTTCCGAGAGAAGCTTATCGTAGGTAGCCTGGTCGAACAAAACCATGTTATTGACCTTCTCCTTTTGCTTTCCTTTGCTCCACTTCTTCTTTTTCTGCTTCCCTCCGCCAGATTTCGCTGGCTTTGATGATGGCGGCGGAGCCTTATCCTTCTTCGGTGCCTACAGAACAGGAATTGAACATTTTAATCTACCGGAAACGAATCTTCTAGAGAAATCGAAAGAGAGGGAAAAGAGAGAGCAGCATACCATTGATCGGATTTGAGAAAAATGAGAAACGGCGGGTGTTGTCCAAGGCCGGAGAACGTGAGATTATATTAACTAGGGTTATATCATGCCAATTACCATGTGCGAAGCACGCGTTCCTTTTTTCTCTTACAAGTGCATTGCTTATTAGGGTTGTTCAAATATTAACTAATCGGAATAACTTATCCAACTGATACAATTCTGTTTGTATTTTGGTCTACATAATTTGGATTTTAAGATATACAATTCTGTTTGTATTTTGGTCTACATAATTTGGATTTTAAGATTTTACATATTGATCTATTTGGTTTTAATTGGAAAAAAAAAATATAACCAAATTGACCGATGAACACTTTTTTATAGTTTTATTATTTAATGTGTTGGATTAGAGATTGTTTAGTGCTAATGGGGTAGCAACGGCGGGATTCAAATCTTCTATCCCCACTACTCTGTGCTCAACCTTGTTCCTCATTCAATATATGACACGTGTTCCATTTTTTTATCTTTTTCAATTACTTACAATTTTAAAATAATTTTTTCATTGCCATATGTATAATTCATGTACAAATGGCACACATTAAGTGGGAGACAGGGTTGGGGATAGAGTAGCGGGGACGGAAACTAGCTAGGGTTTTGGTATGAATAAATCATAATATAATTTTTCTTTTAATAAATTATATTGAAGCCTTATCGATGTAGAAACCTCGGTGCCTTTGAGAAAAAGGGTTTAGGAGTTTTGATCGATGTAAAGGCGTTGATGTCTTATCGATATAGAAACCTCGGTACCTTCGAGAAAAGGGCTTTAGAGCTTAACTGATGTAAAAGGAGTTGATGCCTTATCGATGTGGATACCTCGGTGCCTTTGAGAAAAGGGCTTTATCTTGTCTTGTAGTGCCGTGAGAATATAATAATCACACGCTAAAGTCATTTACTATGATATTTGCCAAGGGGATTTTATGCTAATCGCGCGCATCGAGCTTATAAATCATGATTTGTGTCGAAGAGATTCAAGAAATCTCATGCATCAGTCTTACCTGTCATGATGTGTGCCGAGGGGATTTGATGCAAATCGCCTGCTTGGGTTTATGTATCATTGCACTTGAGTTCGGGGGGATATTATAACCTTGTTCCTCGGGTTTCATCTTTGGTGCCTTAACGATAAGGCTTTGGAGCTTGATTGATATGAAGGCGTTGTTGCCTTGTCAATGTAGAGTCTTCGATGCCTTTGAAGAAAGGGTTTTAGTGATTTAGTGGCATAAGGGCTTTTGATGATTCGTGTCGGGGGGGATTTGTTAAAAATCGCGAGCCTACAGGCTTAGATGGTGGTGGTCGAATGCTTGCTTCGATTTTCGGGAAGGATCGAATGTTTCACCTTCCATCTTGGAGATGACCGGATGCTTGTTTAGGCTTTCGAGGAGGAAGCGAATGCTTCTCATTCCTTCATGATTTTATGGCTCCCTCCACGAACTTGAAATTGAATTCAACTATACATAGAAATGGGGTTTTCCCACATAGTTTCAGTAGATAATCGCAAGATGCAAGTCATAGCAGACTTGAGCATTAGAACAAATCAAGTATATGTAAGTGGTGCTTGAGTTATTTTGATTCATTTGAGTAAATCACACTTTGAAGACTTGTGGTTATGAATAAAGGAGAGCCTATCTTTGTTATGTACGCCTCTTAATAGCAACTGATCGGATTTGGTGAAACCAATCTTCACTCCCATGTTGATTTGGAGATTTGAAAGGCTCTAGCTACACTTGTTTTTCCCCAATTACACTTGTTCATGTTTAGCAATAAACAGACGTTGGGAACATAAATGGGCAAATTTTAGTGACATTTTAATTTATATTCATCACTTCGCAGTTTGGGTGAATGGCGGCTGCCAAGCTTGTTACAAGTTTAGTCATAAAATTAATTGTCTAAATGTAGACATGTTGAACTACCAAAGAAAATAGGCGAGCTTCATTAATTGCCTAACCTAACTTGAAAAACCCAATCCTATGCATCAAATAAAGGCGTCTGATGCTGGCAGATCCTTAATTACAAGGCCAATTCTAATTATTATATCATATAATATCATCAAGAATGATTCACAGATGAAATGACATGATTTGGCGTGTTTGGGCAAGTAGGGGAACTAGCAAAATTAAACATGTATTCAGTGACACAATTTGGTAGAGAAAATAATTAGAATGAAAGGTTATTTTGCTTGCCTCTTTGAATTTCAAGACGAAGAAGGAATTACTAAAGACTTAGCATACCATTGCATTGCCAAGATGGTTGCCGAAGCCGTAGGAGCTGTTGAGGTAACGTTAGAGCTTGAAGCTTGGGTGGTTGCTGAAGCTGGAATTGTTAAGGCCGACGGAGCTGCCACAACTGGAGCTGTTGTGGCCGAAGCCACAGTGGCACCGGAGCTGTTGTGGCCGAAGCCACGGTGGCGCCGAGGCTTTGGGGGGGTGCTGCCGGACCCATGGAGACGCCGAAGCTTGAATGGGTGCCGCCGAACTCGCGGAGACGCCTGTGAGTACGGGATTTGGTACCAGCTCGTGTGTTCGATGATGATGGTTTTTCGAGATTTAATCCTTGAATCACACAAGTTTCGATTTTCTAACGATCTTCAAATGTGAGCTCTCTTCATCACCAAATAATATTTCGGGACCTAAATAAATATTCAAGATCACAAAAATATTTAAAAACCTTAAAATAAATATTTTAAGGACATGAATAAATATTTGAAGGACTTGGATAAATTAGGCTTCAGAATAAATTAATTAATCAAACATTTAAAAGATTTTTAATGAATTAATTAATAAAATAATAAAATAATAAACAAAAGGGAAAAACGGACCTTCCCGGTCCGAAGCCAACTGGCTTTGCCAACATTGGCTACTCTAGCTAGCCTTCGTTGGCAAAGTGCTGAGTTCGCCGGTGAAGCCGACGAACTCAGCCAAATCCGGAATTTTTCCCTATAAATAGAAGAGAGACGAAATTTTTGAACAAAACAGATGAAATTACTTTGACTTTTTGACAACATCATTTCTTTTCAGCTTTTAAAAAAAATTCTTACAAGTTATTTTCAGACTAAAAATGAATTTTGAATCCGAATTTAATTATTTTTAAATTGAGTTTCTTTTTAATCACAGCAAAAAACGAATGAGTAACGCACCCAGAGATCTAGCGGATTTGTCAAAGTGGATTCGCGCCAAAAGGGTAAGCCTTTGAGTTCCTAGACTTACTTCTTCTCGTGACTTCTTTGTTTTTCTTCAATTCTATTTGTTGACCTAGCATTTATTTCATGCATTTCATTGCTTAATTTCTATTTTATCAATTCTTTTAATTTATTTAATTGTTATTTTTATTTTATTATGTAAGCTTTCTTCTATCTGTTCTTTTTAATTTATTTAATTATGGAAATCCTTATATATTCATGTTAGAATCCCTAATGAAGGGAAGAAAAATTATTCCCGGATAATAGACCTCACATTTTTGCTATGCGTTCTTTTTCACTAATTAAAAATAAGCAACATTTATGTTTATAAAATAAATTGTTTTTCTCCTAAAACAAGATCTTTTAATTCTAATATTTTAATTAGGCCACCCGGACCTTGTCAAAATTAAATCGAGCATATGTGTAAATATTCATGTTGTGCTATATCCCTTGTGCTAACCTTTGTGGATGCATGTAGATTATGTTAAATGTATGCGTAGGATTTTATTTTCCTTTGGCCATTGCAATTATTTTTAAAGGAAATGTAATTAATAGATTAGGTGAGTGGTTCCATCTCCCGAGGTTTTATAATTTGTAATTTTATTTTTTCACATTTATTTACTAATTTATATATAGATTTACTACTTTCCGCATACGCGTTAAATCATATATTAAACATGAAAATGACTTAAGTTTGAATTACAAAATTAACGCGATTTTCTGTAGATGTAATTTAATGTAATCTAGTAAGAAGTAAGTAACTTATCCCGAACTTGAATCTCTATGTCTTAGTGGGTTGTCCCCCGGACTTTAGGCCTCACAGGACATTAATTCCTGGTAGAGCTTATCCAGGTGTCGACTTTAAACTACAAGACAACGATTTCGGGTTTTGATGATTTAAATCGATTTCGTTTTCTCTTTAAACCTTTCATGCCCTGACTCAATATTTTATTTTCACAAAAATACCCCGATGGATCGCGCCTCTCATTTAGCGCGCTCTCAGCCCATCACTTCGTCCGCTCACAACGCCAGAGCTTGAGTGGGTGCTACCAACTCGCAGAGACGTCGAAGTTTGAATGGGTGATGTTGATGGAAAAGCCGACAACGATGCTCTTATTTTCATTATTTGGAATTGAATAAGAGAAGTCATCATTTTCCTTTTATTTTTGGTTCTCTTTTTTCTTTTTAATATGGAAAGCTTAGCTTATTGGAATCGGAGAAGAAAAATCCGGAGGTGTACACCTAATTAATCTTGGCCTGATTTCTTTTTCTAATTTCAACTTAATTAGCCCTATGATTCCTTTCTCATTTTCCCTTTTCTTTTTTCCTTTCTTTCGTCTCTTCCATTCTTTTTCTCTTGTTTTATTTTCTTTGACTAAACTAATCCCGATTCTTTGCACTTGAAACATGTTTTCTAAAGGAATACGATTTTTGAACATTAATCAAACTTGAAGGGGCAGATTTGAACTCAAACTAGTTCACCAAAACTAAGATTCAAAGCTAAGAGAGGGTCTTGAGGGATCACAGTCGACCCACATAGATTGTTGATAGATCGCATAAAGAATGAAAGATCTGAAGGTCGGGTGTTCGATCCACGTTCACCGCACCAATTTGATGCCCAAATGGTATCTAGATATACTCGTTCTTCTTGGGATCTTTCGAATTCTTCGAGATCCTCCGTGTTCTGCTGAGATTCTCGTCGAGTACCTACAAAACAAGGCTTGGCGAGGATTCCGGCGAAGCCCCTCCGATGCTTAAGTGAGCCCCTTTTATAACAAAAAATCAGGATGATTGTAGCATGTGAGCCTAGATATAGATGTAGGCTTAGGTGTAGGTGTAGAGGTATTGTGATATTTATCATGATATCATTTATAAACTATAAAATCGTAAACTTAATAAAAACTGATTTATAATTTGATAAAATATAAATAAAAAAATGAAACAAACAATATTAGCTAGTTTTTTTATGTGCTAGTGGGGTAGCCACAACTTTTTTAGCTTAGGCGGAAACTAGCTGCGGTTTTTGTATGAAATAATTACAATATTATTTTTCATTTAATTGTAATAAGGCGTGGGTAGGGTGTTCATTGATTAGTTCGGTTGAATAACCAATTCGAATCAGATACACTGTAAATCGATTAGACTTAAATTTATAAATAGAAATTGAGCTGATATAATAAAGCAACCAAAACGATCCGATCAAGATTGGTTCGGTCGGTTATTTTGATTTTTGATTTTTATAAATTATAAATGTTATTAAATTAATTATCAATAATCATCTTTAGTTATTATTACATATATAGATCAAATTATTTAAATTTTGATAAAACGAAATAAATTTAATAATAATGAGCAAAATCTATACTGTTGCTAAGATTTTTGTGCTGTACAAAATAAAAAGTTTTCAACTGGAAAGAAGATAACGATTTCTTACAAAATAAATCTTCATATAATCAATAATGAACTAATAAGTTAATTAATTATTAAACACATGAAATTTTTATTGGCAAAAATAAGAAGTTTTAGAAATATTAAAATTTTCTAATATATATATATATATATATATATATATATATATATATATATATATATATATATAGTTTATTAGATTAATTTAGTTATGATGTATATATTTTTAAATAGTTAATTGGTCGGTTCGGTTATATTGGTTGTTTTTTTAATAAAATCCAAACTGATCAAATAAATATATAAAATAATGAATCGAAACCGAACCGAAAAACCAAAATATAATGGTTCGGTCGATTATTTGGTTAGGTTTGGTTTTTTTAACACTGATGACTTTGTAAAAAATAAAATAAACCTTATTATATCTTTTATGACAATTGAATCAATAATCACATCATTAATTCAACGGAAGCCAAAGTAATAGAATCTTTGTAAATAAGAAAGTCATCATAGAATTAGATTTTCTACGAATTATAAAATTATAAATTAAATTAAAACTGATTTATGATATGATATAAATAAAAATAAAATATGTCTGAAATAGAAAACTGAAATAATGAATATTAGTTATTTAAATTTTTAAAAAAGTTACGAGTACTTTGTCTTGCTCGAAACAATCATAGACTTTTAAGTTTTGGTAACTTAAATTTAATTTAGTCATGTTTGTTTGCAAGAAAACATTGTGCAGAAAAATATATTTTTATATTTTGAGCATTTGTTTGACATGGAAAATAAGTTAAAGTAAAATATGTGTGGATCAACATGAAGATGTAGTATAAATTAATGCATCCACACCCCCTCACTCAAACTTAATCAAAACGGGCTCTTGCCACCCTAAACTTTCAAACATGTCAAATACTCTCCTTGAATTTGTTTAAGATGCATCAGTTTGCCAACTCTTATTGCCACATGTCAACTTCTAGTTGAATAGAAATTTAAAAAAAAAACATCTTTGAAAAGATAAAACCAGCCAGAAACTAACACATGACGATGAGGGGGGTGTGATGCGTTTTAAATAAGTACATGAGACTATTTGTCACAACCACCACTTCTTCCATCCCGTCACCGCCACCACTACCACCACTCTGTTCCTCTACCATGACTATTAGCACTTCCTTCACCCCACCACCCCACCATCTTCGTTACCACCATAAAAAGATGGGAACATTTTCCTTATTCCATCACCCCACCTTCATACCACCACCACCACCACCACCACATACTTCCTTCTACCATTACTATCACCACTTCCTCTATCTCACCAATGCCACTACCACCACCACACGCTTCCTCTACCAATACTATCACCACCTCTTCCACCCCTCCACCATTAACACTACTTCCTCCACTACCGTTGTTACCACTACCACTTCATCCACCCCGCCACCACCACCAACACCACCACACACTTCCTCCAC
>CATIWQ010263309.1:0-26724 GCA_949673415.1 Euphorbia schlechtendalii | reverse complement strand
AAAAATGGGTGCAAAGTATAAAGTACTTCAAAAACATATGCTTAAAAGAAAAAAAATGAGAGAGTGGTATGGAGCATAAAATGCAACCACTGAAAAAAGGGGAGAGTGGTATGGAGCATAAAATGCAACCACTGAGAGTGTTTTAGCATACTAGGTTACCTAAAAATGCCTTCAGAGAAATTAGTCAAAGTATGCTTTCTATGCCCTTTATACTTTATACTATGCTTAAGAGAAGGTAATATTCGAGTATGCATATAGCGCTTATATGAAGATGCGATTCGGTTGACTCTCCATTAAGAACAAAGGTATGCAACTAAGCTATATAAATTGCACATTACTAATTTGCGGGAAATTTCAAACTTCTTCTTGAAATCTTTTGCAACGTGGAATGTGATACTCGCTACATTAGTCTTTCGCTAAATAAGGTACGAACTTGTTTACCAAATTTATACACTTCTATAGAATTTACCTTGAGGACAAGGTAAAAGTTAAGTGTGGGGGTATGATAAGTGTATAATTACACTTATTATCATATAAATTTTATACAATAAATACTGTAGTTTTAGTCATTTTTATACTTCATATAAAAGATTTCACGTGGTATGTAGTTATTTTTTATGCAAATGTAGATACTAGGTAAATCTTGGGAGTAAAATGAGCTAAAGTGGAATTCTATAAAAAAAAGAGTGAAAAAGGTGCAAAAAGATGCGTGGAACTTAAAGATTTGGCTTAGGATCGGTGAAGTTACAAGAAGAATTCTGAGTAAAACTCAATTCACGGTCTCGACAATCATTCAAGATCGCGACTTGTTTACTTCAGAATCAGAAGATTGCCAATAAAAGATTCACGATCGTGACCTGTGTATCACGGTCGCAACATGGACGGTTTTCTGGTATTATCTTTTTAACTAACAACCGCCAAATAAGCATGATCAACCGCCATCAACTGCCATCAACTACCAATGAACAGAAACCTATCAAGAGTCAACCAATCATGAAAAGGTGATTATCCATTGTGGATTATATCAAAGCTTGTCAACCAATCACAATGAAGAGATGCAATCTTTCACCAAGGGACACAACCTTTCGTTTGGATAGACGCAGCCCTTCGAACTCTATAAATAGGGCTCCAAATCTCACAAATTTAGTGGTGCATGGTGGCACATGGTGCAGAGAAACAGAAGGAAAATGTTAGAGTGCAAATATAGTGTGTATAAATAGAGAGTTCACTACGTTCTTAAGTGTTGGCGAGAAAATGTTTAAGTAATTCGAATTCTTGTTTCGATCACTAGATTTCTCTATATTCTCAAGCGATTGTTGTATAAGTGTACTTGCAAATCACTTATCAATAAAATTTTTCATTCTTCAATATTCATTTGTTCGAGGTTCTGTACTGGTCGAGACCAAATTCAAAGCAGATGCAGGAATTGCGGGAGTTGACGACTCCCATTAAAGAGTGGATACAGTTTGATCAACTTTAGCTTTCACTTGCATACCTTACAACTTTACTTTGCTTTGCTTTCTACTTATACTTTCTATTTCGAAGTTTATGATATGTCTATGTGTCATAATGCGTATTTCGTACTAAGTCTTTTATGTTAATCAAGTTATATGCGTTGGCGTTAATTTTAAGAGTAGTTTAGAGGTTAACAATATCGTGTATAATCATTGGATCTGTGATATAACGCTGTTTAGTGAGCCAACATTTTTGGAATGGTAACTTGCTAAATATGGCTATGTGAGAGCGACCAGTACTAAGCATAGTATTGACATTGTCCAGGTTTATATAATAGTCTTATCTCGTTTGTGCTAGGATTAGAAAAGTTATTTCATGTGTTGCTCTGCAGCGAATCATTGAACATCTGAGTGTGTTGAACCGGGTTTGTTAGATTAGTCTAGTGCATCGTAACATCTTTGTTAAACTTGCATGTTTTCTCTGCTATACTTGTTCATAGTGAAAATCTATATATTTATAGTCTCTCATCTATCACATTTATATTTAATCTACTTTTCATTCTGATCTTTCCTTTCCAAAAATCTCAAAACTATTTTTATTTTCCGTTAATTTGTCTTTCCTTGTTGATCTTCAGAGCTATTCCTTCCCTGTGGGTTCGATATCTTTTAAAAGTAAATCGTAACTGTATACTTGCAATTATCATCATTTTTCTATGTGATAAGGGGTATTGACAACACCTACATTTTTCGTGAACAAGTTTTTGGCATTATTATTAAGGATAAGTCTTATTAAATGAGTATAGGCAAGTTTCACGAACAAGTTTTTGGAACCATTAAGGGATTAATCTTATCAGTGGAAAAGTGGTGATCACTCGGTCGGGGCGGCCCGGTTAGTTATAAAAGCAACGAGGACTAATTATAGAGAAATCATGGATAAATTCAATCGAGGCCTACCTTCTTGTTTCTCAAATGAGAAAAATGAAAAAGTGAAGTTTAGTTCGGTGGGGGTCTAATTAGTTCGGTGCCCTTGTAACCATAATTGGAATAACTTAGTTGATTATAGAGGCGTTGGGCTAATCAGACAAGCATCGGGCTAAAACTCCTTTCTCAACCACAAAAGCATCCAAATCTATAAAAAAAGCACAAATAAGCAAGCCAATAGTCTCCAAAAACTCAGAAGCATAACTGCGACGTGTATCCACTTATTTAGGAGTTAGAGATGCCTTTGAGAAGCCCTTCCAAGCCTTTTTTGGCTGCTTTGGTTGATTTAAAGAAGAAAAACTTTAATAAACTTTAATAAACATAAAAAAGAAGTTTTTGAGGTAATTTTGGTACTAAAGAAAGGTAATTAAGAGATCTAGCCTTTTTGTCAAGACCTAATCAAGGATTAAACTCAGAATAGTCTAGAAAAATGGAGATTGATGGACCTTTTTTAAGATTTTTCCAAGTTTTCCCCAATTCCAAAAAGGTGATCTCTTTCCCTAATTCCAAAAAAGTGATGTGTCCCTCTCTCTCTCTCTGGGCCTTTTATTCCCTCAAAGTCGGTTAAAAAATGTAGGTGTAAAAAAGGAAAGTTGGGAAAATGTTGAAAAAAGGTCGTTATAAAAAGATTTCACCCGGTGCTTCATTTTGAGGTAGGCATCGGCTCTGACTTGGTTAGCCAAGGGTGGCCTACCTCACTAGGTCGCCGCCAGCCTTTACCTTTGGGGGCATCCTACCGCCAGGCCATCGCCGGAGTCGGCAAACTCCCATCGAGCCCAACAAAGGGGGAAAACGAGATTTATTTTAATATTTTTTACTTTTTATTTCTATTTTCTAACATGGAAAATGGGTTTGGAAAACATGAAAAACTTCTCTTGACGTCATCTTAGTCCCATTATAAATCCTCAAGGTCCAGAGAGCAAGTTTAAAACAAGCTTTCATCATCATTTTGTGAGAGGGATCAAGAAACCCGTGCTCACACCTAGTAAAATTGTTTATGTCTTATACAGGATTTCTAGTAGGATTTCGGTAAATTTTTTTTCAAATTCTATGCATTTTAGCTCAAAATCTGTTAGAAATATATTAGAAATGTAGTAAAATACTATACATATTAAAACTCATGTTAGAATGCATAATGTTAAAAATCTATTAGAAAATTGTTAGGAACTGAATAGAGGGACCAAAAGAATTATTCTTATGCTCATATTCTTTTCAGTGATAAAATCATGCTAATTTCAATAAAACCAAATTGAAGAAAAGGAATAGCAAGATGAAATTGCAAGAAGAAGAGTAATGACATGAAGAGCAACGTTGACGAGTGGAGGAGCAATGTATGTTGGTGCAGAGACTAGAGTAGAAGCGACGTTAAGAGGAGGTTTAGTGACATCAAGAGGAGGATGAGGAGATGTGATTGAAAGAAGAAGGAAGCCATGGATGAAGGTGGAAGAAGAAAATCGAACGAAAGCAAATCTAAGGTGATGAACGTATGGAGTAACGATTGGAGGAGCAGCGTCAGTGAGTGGAGGAAGAGTGAGCAACGACAATAAGAGGAGTAGGAGATGCGATTGGAAGAGGAAGGAAGCCATGGACAAATGAGGGAGAAAAAAATCGAACGAAAGCATATCTGAGGTGATGAACGTGAATGTGAACGTGATATTGCAATTAAGTTTGAGTGGAAGAGTTTTACGTATTTAAATTTTTTTAAAGTGGACTAATATGTAATTGAGTAAATATGAGCTGTAAATATTTTATCAAAACAATTATGTTTTGATAAATACTCTTATAAAGAAATTTAAATATTGGCATTTACATTATTGATCAAATATTGTTCCAAAAATAATAGTATTGGTAAGATCATTTTTGCAAGTTGCCCTTTCTTCAAAGGATTAGTTACAAAATCGTACAATTTATACAAAATATTTACAAAAATACTACCACTTTACAAAGTTACAAATTCGTGAAAATTTATACAAAATCGTATTTTATATTAGAAACCTACTAGAAATATATTAGAATCTATTAGAAAATATATTAAAAATCAATCTATTAGAAATATGTTAGAAATCTAGTAAATTGTAGATATGTCTTATAATAGCTTCTAGTAGAACTCTATTGGATTGTTTTTCTCTTCAAATACTACGCATTTCAGCTGAAAATCTATTATAAATATGTTATTAATCTATTAGAAACCTAATAATTTGTTTATTAATCCTATAACATATTTCTAGTAGATTGTTTTTTTTTCAAATAATATGCATTTCAGCTCAAAATTTGTTAGCAGTCTATTAGAAACCTAGTAAAACACTTTACATATTGAAATCATGTTGGAATGCATAATTTTAGAAATCTCTTAGAGTTCTAATAGATAAACCAAAAGAATTAATTTCCATGTTCATCTTCTTCCCTGTGATAATATTATGTCAAATTCAATGGAACCAAATAGAACCTGAAAAAGAAGAAGAATAAGATGAAATTAAAAGAAGAGGAGCAACGACTAGAGAAACAGTGTCAGCGAGTGGAGAAACCGCTTATGTCGACGAAGAGATTGAAGGAGAAGCGACGATAAGAAGAGGAGCATTGATGATAAGAGGAGGAGAACGAAAAACGTGAATGTGCAATTAGATTTGGATGGAAGAGTTTTATGTATTTAAAAACTTTTAAAATAATATATGTAATGGAGTAAACATAAACGGTAAATATTTTGAAAAAATAGTCATGTTTTTGACAATTCATCTTCTTCAAGTTACCATGTGAGCCCAACGGAAAGCCGCCGAACCAAAGGTTAAAAATGAAAAGAAGCCCAAAAGATGACATGCGTTACAAAAAAAAAAATAAAAAAAAATAAAAGATGGCATGCACAAAAGTTAGTTAAGACGAGCATTGAATCAAATTCCAGTTCCAATTAATGTTTCAGATCGAATCGCTTCGACAAAGCTACAATTCCAGTTTTCCTCTGTGATCACTACAGTAGTAAAAGAAGAAGAAGAAGATGTTCAAATTCTTGAAGGGAGTGGCGGCTGGATCTGGAACGGGGCTTAAGGATCTTCCTTACAACATTGGCGACCCTTATCCCTCCGCTTGGGGCTCCTGGACTCATCATCTAAGGTATTTTATCTTCACATTTCTCCTTTTCATGAATCATTTCTACACATTCATATTGCATTTCCCTCGCCGGGATTATCCTCCAAAAATTGGATTATGGACACTGTCTCTCGAGATTCAGTTTTGTGACTGTGGTTTGAATTGCGAATTAGAGTCAGTCTTTACTTCTTGCAGGGATTACTAGATTTAATTTTTCTCTGTTCGGAGGGAGTAGTAGGATCAAGCGAGTCTGAGACTCTGAGTTGTGTCTTAGAATCAATTGAACTAGTAGAACGCCCTACTCTGTAGATTTGCAGCTAGCCGAGAGAGTTTTTTTGAAATTGAGCATCATCTTTAAGTTAGATTCATAATAAAGTATTCCAACCATTGATTGTCCAATGCAGGAACTTGCTTTCACTTTTACTATATTCTTGAAAGAAGCTTGCTTCCCTTTCCTTATTGTCAGCTTTCGTAAATAAATTACTGGTTTTTAATATTTAATTATTCTTCTTTTTGGACATCAGATTGCTCATTTTTCTCAGTTTTCACTGAATTGCTTAGTATTGCTGCTTCCTTAACGCACGCTATAGGATTATTACTTTATCAGTCAACTGATATCATGTTGCTTTTCTAATGGGGAAACAAGTAGTAATTAAGGTGGAGTTTGTGGTGTTCACTTGGACTTCGAATTCGGCACTTACAAGATTTGGAAATAATTAGCTGTGTAAAGTAAAGTCATGATGGTGTTCTTACCATCTGTTCTATTTTCCAAATTGATGTGTGATTTAACTTTCAGGATAATGAATCCCCAGTATCAATATTTTCACTTTCTGGAAGTAATGCTCAGGATGGACATTTAGCTGCAGGACGTAATGGTGTCAAGCGTCTTCGTACTGTAAGTTTTTCTGGGTACTGGTGGAATTTGGACTTTATCCTCATCTTCTTAATTGTAAATTTTAGCAGTGCTTTGTTATTTTTTATTTTTATATGGATAATTGATCTTCATTTTCATTGTTTTATACATTATATGCCAATTACATGCCAGTCTGAAAATTCTTTTCCACCTAATCATATAATTATGTTTATGTGTAAAGTGTAACAGCCTATTGTTTTCAAGATTCTCTCTGTATTTTGATTTGACTGGCTATCAAACTCTTTTTGACTTATATAATATTACAAGTATGATTTAAGTTGAAGAGGGTTCACTTTTGAAATCAAAGATCAGAAAATATCAACGAAGAGGAGGGGAAGGTGCAAGGGATGCATCCCAAACCTGTTGGAATGTTTTTTTTTGAATTTATTTTTTAGTATCCTAGCTGAAAAATAGCTTTTAACTTTTATGAATTAGGCTAAAAAGCATCCCTTGCTTCTTTCAGGTTAGGCATCCGAACATTTTATCATTTTTACACAGTACTGAGGTTGAAAGTTTAGATGGTTCTACCTCAAAGATCAATATATATATGGTGACGGAGCCTGTTATGCCATTATCTGAGAAGATCAAGGAGCTTGGTTTAGAAGGCACACAAAGGTACAAAATATATCTTTTTTTGGTAAGGACAAAATATAGCTGACTTCATATGCATTGTCTTTGATTGGTGTATTCTTCTGAAAAAGCTTGTGTTATCTTATTTTTATGAATTATGTATCAGTTAAACCATATATTATATAATTTATTTTTCCAGCTAAAACTTTCAGTTAATTGGTTATTTATTGAGTTATAGAGATAGATCCTAGAAATAATTTGAATAGGTTCTTTCGATAGATTTAAACAACATGCTCCTATATATGAATTTTTTAATTATTCTATTTTGCTCATCCTATGATTTTCATCTCTTTGCATGGTTCATGAAAATAAAATGCATAGTAAATGTCATAGTTGAGAAAACAATGGAATATACACCCATTCCTTGCTTAATAAGTTAATTTCCAACTTTGAAACTATTTGTTTTGGCAGGGATGAATATTATGCTTGGGGGTTGAATCAAATAGCTAAAGCTATGAGCTTTTTGAATAATGAATGTAAACTTGTTAGTATTCTTAACTTCCTGTACGGTCAAATTAAATGTGAACACTTACATGTATCTTTTCTTTTATTCCTTTATTTTTTCCTATTTTGTTTACTCCTTTGTTTTAATCTCTCCTTACGTGCTTTGGTCACAGGTTCATGGTAATATATGCTTGGCAAGTGTTGTTGTGATACCAACTCAGGATTGGAAGCTGCATGCTTTTGATGTTCTGTCTGAATTTGATGGGAATAATGAAAATGCAACTGGGCCAATGCTGGTAATAATATGGGACATATGGTCTGATGTGAAATTTGTATCACGCATCCATCATATTCTTATCAATGATGAAAGTTTTAGTTACTCAATGTCGCCTTTTCTAGTTCACTGTGGTGTGGGTTATATTTCCTTTTTCACCTCAGCCTCAGGTAGTGTGTATTTTGGATTTTATTGAACCAATTTGTTCACTATTTATAGTTTTCCCATTATCCATCAGCAATATGAATTGCTTATTGGAACACAATACAAACCAATGGAGTTAGTCAAGTCTGATTGGATTGCAATCAGAAAGTCTCCTCCTTGGGCTATTGATTCTTGGGGTTTGGGTGAGTCCCTTTTGTTCCTCATTCTTTTTAAATTTGTGTATTGCCTGAGGGCGGTAGACAAAGTTGTTTTCTAGTATTATGCTAATATGACTTTGTTTTTGATGTTTAATTACTTCAACTTGTTTAACGATTTTAGATGGTTACCTGATCTTGCATAAAGATAATTGTGCAAACATAATAAAGTTTCACTGAAGTTATTCCCTTCCTAATGTTGTGTATAGACTTGTTGCACTTGGTGTTTTTTGTGTTCTACTATACATTCCTTGAGAAACATATAATCAATTTGGGGAACTTGTTTCTTTGCATTATACAAATATATTGGAAACATCCTTGGTCCTTGCAGTTGGTTCCGTTGACCAATTAGGGTGACACTCATTTCCAGGATACCCTAATGAAGTACAAAATAGACTGAGTATACTAACGTATCTTAAAACAACTCAAAACATGCTGAGTTGACCTTGGTAAAAAGGTCCATTGGTTGATAAATTGGGAAATAAAAGAACATATGGCTTATCTAACTTTTTTCTTCATTATCATAATTTTGCGGCTTTGTTAGTTTAACTGTTACTTGTGTCCTCATGCTTATGCATTTAAAATTAAGTTTTCTTTTGGCATTGATGAAATATTATTACTGTATTTTTCTCCTTGCTAACAGAGTGGGTTCTAATTTTTCCTTCTGTTTTGGGTTAAAATTTGTAGGCTGTTTTATTTATGAACTCTTCTCTGGTTTTAAGCTAGGGAAAACTGAAGAGTTGCGCAACACTGGCTCCATTCCAAAGGTTTGTCTTCTAGATAGAGATGAGTTTATTAATAGCTGTTGACTGCTTCCAGATTTGAGTCTTCAGTATTCCTTGTTTTGCTTCTTCTTTCCAAATATTTCTTCATCAAATTATGTAATATACTAATATCTTCTTGAAACAACATTTTTGCTTACTGTGTCTTTCTGTTTTGTAATAATTTGCTTTGCTATTATACTGATCTCATGTTGTTTTCTTAGTCTTTACTTCAAGATTACCAACGGCTGCTTAGTTCTATGCCATCTCGCAGGATGAATACATCAAAACTCATAGAAAATGGTGGTGAGTTTTTTTATATGTCTTAGTTTGAATGTCATAAACATAAAAAGGGGTACTATAGGTCCAAATTTCTATTTTAATTTTTTTTGTTGATAATGGATTTTTCATACCAAATGTTTTGTGTGTATGGCTGGCTAGAGACTTTAGTCACCGTGTAAATTGTGGACTGTGATGTTAATTTGTCATCTTCTAATCATAGGGCCATCATGCTTTCAGCAGTCAAGGATAAATTATCATTTTATTAGTGTTATAGGAGAAACGGATAATTTGAAATTATTCATTCTTTAACAAGTCGATCTTTCTCTATCAATATACTCTTTCTTTTATGCATCCACTTCCTTCATTGTTTACAGGGAAAAAATAGCTCCTAGTAGGATTGTTTAAAATAAAAACGGAAAATCCATTCATTGAAAAGCCTTTCCTTCATCAGGTGCTAATTGCGTAATGTAAAATTATGTAGTTTAATCACTCAATTAAGAATATAAGCTCATTCCTTCTTTGTTTTCTTTCTTCATTGAAAATGAGTCATTATTAGCACAAACAGGGAATCTCATTGTTTTTGATAGATTACTTTCTTTCTTTTTTGTTTTCTGTCATTGATTTTCGCCGGTACGAAACGGTTCCACGAGAATTAATGAAATCATTCATTCATGAGTAGATTTTTCTTATTTTTGGTTTCCATAGCATTCATTACACACTCTTCTTTCCTAATTATGTTCGCAACTAATTTTTGTAGAATATTTTCAAAATAAGTTGGTGGACACTATACATTTCATGGAAATTCTTACGTGAAAAGACAGTGTTGAGAAAGATACTTTCTTCAGGAAACTTCCAAACTTAGCAGAGCAGCTCCCTTGTCAAATTGTGCTGAAGAAGGTTTAAAAATTCATTTGTACATGTGTGCATCAACCATTCCTTCCATTTCCTTGCCATGGATCATTTTTTTCTCCTCTATTTTATAGCTACTTCCTTTATTAGCTTCCGCACTTGAATTTGGTTCTGCTGCCGCCCCTGCTTTGACTGCATTGTTGAAAATGGGCTCTTGGCTTTCAGCTGAAGAATTTACTGTCAAGGTTATCTCTTTTATTATTATAATGATATTAACTGTTAAATTAATCGCTGTACTTCTTTATTTTGACTGAATTGTTTTTTCTGTAGGTGCTACCAACTGTTGTGAAACTTTTTGCCTCAAACGACCGTGCCATTCGAATTAGTCTCCTGCAGCATATTGATCAATATGGAGAATTATTATCAGCACAAATTGTCGATGCGCAAGTAAGCTATTATTAAGTAAATTGCTACAACTTCAGTATTTTCTTCAGAATCTAAGCATGCATATTAGTGACTTTTTTTTATGTATAAATATATATATGCAAATGCTGAAGAGATTTACTGCATATAGGTTTACCCACATGTTGCTACTGGGTTCTCTGATGCATCTGCTTTCCTCCTTGAATTGACTCTCAAGTCAATGCTTACTTTGGCAACCAAGGTACTTTTGAAGCTTTTGTTGTGAGGTATTTTTCTCTGCAGATGTTAGGTTATGGTTTGAATTTATTCTTTCTTATACCATTTCCTTGATAAACTGCCTTTGAAGTCTTAACTCTTAATCTATAACTCTCTCTTGGAGCAATGAGTTGGACCATATTCCATTTTGAGGAGTGTGGTTTCAAGAACATACTTTATTTTTAATCTTGAAGCTTAATAATTTAAAAAAAAGTGCATCAATGATGTGAATATTGCTTAGCACGACGAAGAAATATGCTTTCGAACTGCCAATAGAGGACAAAGTTTGGAAGTTGATAACATGTACCTGCCTATTGTATGCATAGTTGTTAAAAGAGCTCCTGATGCGTGCCTTACCTAGGCCACTAGCATCAGCGCCTCTCCATACGACCATACCCCAGGCGAGGTTGCCCACCAAAGGCGTGTGCCTTGAGAAATTGCTCTTGATGCATTTTTAATGCATCTAGGCTTTGACACTAATTTATTCCAAGTCCTCCGTACGTTTTATTTGAAATTCTGATATTTTCAGCAACAATCTTTCCATCTCTATTCATTATGAATATCATCTTTGTTAGAGACTGTCAGATATACAAAAGATTTGATTTGATGTCACACAAGATTTGATTTGACATCAGAGGTATGTTGACACGTAAGAAAACGGTGAGTTTATCTACAGAGAGAAAACAGTGTATTGGAGTGAAGGGAAACCAGGTGGAGAAGAGAATGTATGACTAAAATTTGGTTGCAAAGATGTGTAGGGACATGCTGGAATAATAATATGATAAGGTCTAAATTGTTTCAGAGTTATTCAGAACATATGCCTAGTCTTAAGTTTATCGTTTATTATGTTTAATATTTTGCTGTTATATGGTTGTTGTGAGCTTCAATTCAAGTTTCTTCGTGTCTTATTTGTAATTCCATCACTATATTATGTCTTGATGTTTATGCGCTTGACCCCATCTTAATGTTTCTTTTATTTGGTCTTTGATTGCAGCTTTCTCATCGTACAATTTCAGGCTCCTTATTGAAGCACCTTTCGAAGTTACAGGTATGTATGTACTTGTTTTATGTGTCAACTTCATTTGTATTATTGCTGATGCTGATCTTGATTCTCCTTTAGTGCGAGTCATTCATTTGAAAATGGAATGTGATTTTGTTTCTGTAAGTTGCCCAGTTTGTGATCTTTTCTTTTATCTCATTTTTATCAGGTTGATGACGAACCTGCAATCAGAACAAACACCATCATATTACTGGGAAACATTGCAAGCCACTTAAATGATGGGGTAAGCAGTAAGCTTGAGATTTTCAGGATCTATTGTGTGATTACCTCAGTTACATCATGAACGAGTCTCTTCCTTTAATTTTTCTTTTCACATTACCAATGTAGACAAGGAAAAGAGTATTGATTAATGCTTTTACAGTCCGCGCATTGCGGGATACTTTTCCTCCTGCCAGAGGAGCAGGTATAAGATTCATTTTCTGTTTGTCACTTGTGCATATTTATGATTGTGGAAGAAAATGGTATCTTATGTATTTCTAAAAGAATTACTATATTAAAGGTTTTTCTTCATTGTTGAAATGTCACATTCAGTTTTCAAAGTAAATTATTGACCAACATTGCAGGAATAATGGCATTGTGTGCAACTAGTTCTTATTATGACATCAATGAAGTTGCTACCAGAATTCTACCCAGTGTAGTTGTCCTTACAGTTGACTCTGATAGGTCGGCTTTCCCGATATTGGTTTTTACATTCCTTAATGATTGTTGGAGATTTTGGGGTTATCCCATATCAGTAAAAAATGTGAATAATGAGTTGTATATAAGTGGAGTAAACTGGATCTTAACACAAGCCAATTGGTTTTGTGTTAGATGAGCTCAAACCCACTTGTATCCTCACTCAAGCTATTGAGCCCAACACTCTCCCAACCCATGGATTCTCTATATGGTATCAAAGTGAGAAGAAGGCCTAACAGCCAAGATCCTGGGTTCGTGTTAAAGTTTTGGTATATTTGGCCTAGCGGAAAGACTAGACCCGTTGATGACCTTGAGCCTCCGAGGAGATAGGCCAAGGAATGTTAGCAAGTCGATACTGGTCCAAGTCCAGTTGCACTTGAGGAGGAGTGTTTGAGATGTTGGGTTTATCCAACATCGGTAATAAACATTAATAATGAGTGGTATATAAGTGGAGTAGATTGAGTTTAACACAAGTCAATTGGTTTTGTGTTAGATGAGCTCAACCCCACTTGTATACTTACTCAAGCTATCAAGCCCAACACTATCCGAGGTAAATGGTTCTCTACAATGATAACAGAGCATCATTACGAGTTAGTTTTATTGTTTAAATCTGAATGGATGGAAGTTCAATTCTTTGCTTTGAGCAGTGATGTTCGATCAAAAGCGTTTCAAGCTGTTGACCAGTTCTTGCAAATAATCAAGCAGTATCATGAAAAGGTTCTATTTAGATATCTTTCTACTTTATAGTGGTTTATTTTGTTTTATCATTTACATTTGAGGAACATGTGCAAATTAATTATGCCACAGATTTTAAGCCTTTCATCAAGTGTGTTCTGAATCTCAGTAATTTGTGCTCATGCTATGCCTGGTTAAAAAGTTTGCTGGCTTTAGCCTATTCCCTTTCTATTTGTTATAGAATAGCCTTTGGTAACTATTAATGCCACTATGGCACCTATTTTGATGAAGCCGACTTCCGTGTGGACTTTAGAACTCTCCTAAATGACCAGAATTTTATGATGTGAAACCGTCCTTCTGTTTTTTGTTCCTTCCTTGTAAAGATGCTGCTTTGTATACTTACTGCTTTTTCATGTTGACTTTGAAGATTGCTTTGCTTGTCCAAATTCTCTCTTCTGTGTATATTTAATAAGGTTACTGTTAAAAACTGTATTTGCCTAATATCACAAACTGTGTCAACCTTATCTGTCACAGTATTGGTTGTACAAGTTCTAATGATCTTAGGTTTGCATATAATATAAAAAGCTTTAAGTTGTGGGTTTCCAATGCTTCGTTCTGATTTTCTCCTGTTTCCACATAGAATGATTTCTTGGTGATATTTAAATATGGTTTGGATTCGTTGAATTTTTTTACATTCGCAATTATTTCGTTTTCTATATTGTATTAATATCCTGCTCTTTGCTTTTCCTCAGATGAATTCAGGAGATACCACTGAAACTGCAACTTTAGGAATGTCATTGATACCAGGAAATGCTAGTTTACTTGGGTGAGTTTGTTTGGACTTTGAAGATTTATCATATTGGATTATCTAAATGCAATCGCAAAGGTTGATCCTAGTATTGTAGGAATTCAGGCACTTTGCAAGTTGTCTTTTCAACAAGTAAAATTTAAGGTTTCTTTATGGTTGATAATTTTTGTGTCCATACTCTTTTATTTTATAATTTTTCCAATCAGTGTTGCCTTTTTAGTTTTTACCATCAAGTCAACCACACTTGTCGGCCCACCTCTTCCATCTTTGTTTAAGCGAAGGGAATAAATATCATAATACTCTACTTGCATACAATTTATTTTGCAACAAAAAACATGTCTGGAATGAATTGAAATTTGCATTATTTTTGCACATCTAATTAAATTACATTTTAATATACCCTACAAATTTCACTTAACGGTAACAGTATCTTATGTTCCTAAGAATTTGATTTCGGTTTCTTATTTGGGTTAGGAGTGAGAAAATTCTAGCATTTGACTTACCACTTTGGATTTATCTTTCAAGATTTATTTGACTGATCGGTGGTTAAATTTATTTCTTTCCCTACTGGTAATTTCTTGGAGGAGTTTTATAAGATATTTGGCTCCTTTCTGTTGTGTATTTTTCTTTGAGAGCCACGTGGTTGTAATTCATTATTCTCAGCATCACATTTTTCATGTTTTTTAACCATGGTCCCTTGCTTTATATTCTTGACATGGTGTTTTTCACCTGGGCTATGAACTCCTTGACACTTAAGGGTAAACCATCTGAACAAGCTCCACTTCCTCCTGTAAATTCTGTTTCTTCCTTAACTTCTACTGCCTCTGATAACAGTTCAGGTATGGATCTTGGTAACTTCTTTGGTACTTTACATATGGCTATTGAAATGTAAGAAAATATGCAGTTGCACAGATTTAGTTACCTATGAAATTTACTTTGGTAAATAATCAAGTAACTAATCACAGCAAATGATGGATTTTTATAGAAGTCATGTCTACTTGTTAAACTGGATTCCTTATCAAGTGTGTGATTTAGATACACGAATGTTAATAGCCTGAATGACCAAGGACCAGGATTGACTTTTCGTAAATCATAATGGGCCTCATACATTGTTACCTCCCTGAACTTGGTCTGTTTTGCCTACTGCCCCCCGGAACTTTGTAAAGGTCCTGTTACCCCCTCAACTTGCAAAATTGTTTTAGTTTTCCCCCTTCAACTTTAAAAAATGCACCAGTTTACCCTTGAACGCCACGTGACAGCTTCTGGTTGGTTCGACTTTAAAGATGTCGTTTTTCTCTCTCCAACCAGAAGTTTACGCATGGCATCCAGGGAAAAACTGGTGCAATCTTGCAAGACACATGGAGCAAACTGGTGTACTTTTGCAAGTTGAAGGGTAACGGGGAGACCTTTACAAAGTTCACGGGGCAGCAGGCTATTATATCCAAGTTTAGGGAGCTATGTATTTGGCCAATCATAATGTATTAAGAGGGTAAAATATGCAACGTACTGTAGCAGCAGTTTCAGTCAAACTGTGAAATGGTAGACAGAAATTTGAATGGAATTTCATCTGATCAATTACTGCTCTTAATTTTAATTATAGTGATGGATAGTCCAAGTATAGCAGCAGTCCATGTAAATTCCAGCATGGACTTGGCAGAACAACCACAACCTGTCTCCTACGTCAATCGATGGTTGGGGTGAAATTGAAAATGGCATCCCTGTAGAGAACGATAATGACAAAGATGGGTGGGATGACATTGAGCCTCTCGAACAGCCAAAGCCATCTCCGATTCTTGCAAGCATTCAAGCTGCTCAAAAAGGGCCTGTTGCACTACCACTCTCACAGTCTAAACCACAAGGTATGAAATCATGACCCCCTAAATTTGATAACTTTTGACACATGACACCCTGAATTATACAAGTTCCACTAAGCACCCTGAACTTGTCAAAAGTGCACCAATTTGCTCCTCTCAATGCCACGTATCAAATTCTAGTTGGAGAGATAAAAATTAAAAATGACATTTTAAAAAGTCACACCAACCATAATCTGACACATGGCGTTGAAGGAAGGGTGGGGAGGTAGCTGGTGCACGTTTTCCAAGTTCAGGTGCCGATTGGAACTTTTGAAAGTTTAGGGCTGGCAAAAGTTGCCATGTTCAGGGAGGTCTTGATGTATTTAGCAAATGCAAACTTATTAGTTTACAGTTTGTGTGTGTGTTTTATGATAATATTAGCTGTCTTGCTCTTGGATATAAAAAAAAAAAAACTCGACGTTTTTTGTCCCCATGGTCAGCCACAAATCTAAGGCCTAAAACAACAGTGAAGGCGACAAAAATGAAGAAGATGATATATGGGGTTCCATAGCAGCCCCTGCACCAAAATCCACTTCGAGACCTTTGAACGTCAAAGCAGCCTCAACTTCAGCACTTATTGATGATGACCCATGGGCTGCAATTGCTGCTCCTCCACCTTATACAAAAGCTAAACCATTGTTACCCAGTAGAGGTCAAGGAGGACCTAAACCTTCTGCTCCTAATTTGGGCGCACAGCGCATTAATAGGACATCTTCTGACATCTAATTCTTTGGCATACAAATATATAGAAGAGCGAGTAAAGGTAAGACTGTAAATTTCTTTTTCCTTTTTTTTACTTTTATGGTGAATGGTTTTCACCATGAGTTGCATATGCAACTTCTCAATATATATTTGATTTTGTATTAATCATTCTTTGCTACAAAATCTGTTGGTTTTGTTTCTTTTCTTTTAAAAAAACTCACATGCTAGACTAGTGATGTACTGTAATATAATCATGCCTGAACAACTTAGATTTTGTATAGAGGCTTGCAGACAGTTATGAAAATATAAGAAAAATACATTGAAACTCTTATTAGTAGTTTGGATGTTTGTAATTGCTTTGACATAATCTCTTTCCCTTTCTATATTATTTTTTGTGGTTCTATATGTAGTGACTATATAAACTGTGAAGCCTTGTGTAAAAATGTCATTTAATCCCAGTTTTGTTGAATTCCTTATGTATCATTGTTGCATATTATGCAGCAGTTGATGTCTTTCATTGCTGTCTTGCTCTAAGCATTTTCATCTTTACCCTTGATCCCCTAGGGTGGAGTTGTATACCGTTCTTATGAGCTTGGTTATAGGCACTTTAATTCCACTGGACTGATTTTCATCTGTGTTCTCTTCAGCAAGTGTGTATCCGTATAGTGAGAATTCTGCATCAGTTGAACTCCATCACACAAGAAAACAAAGCAAGTAGCCAAAAGCTTTAAGCTGAACTCAGTTCACCAGATTTATTTGTTATCCACTTTTGTCCACAATTTTATAGAACTTGTGGACTCTCATACTGTTTAATTTTTTCCAATCAACTGCCCGTGCAAGCCATTTTATAAAAAGCCACTATGAAACTAAATTAAAATAAACACTTCTGTCTATAGAACAAATATGACGATAGTAAAATAGAATGTGGCAAAAAGTGTGAGCAAAGTACCTGGTTGGGTTAAGTAATGGAGCCAAGAGAAAACATATGACTACCGGAAGAGCAAATTCAAGCAAGTAGTTGGCTTCTTCATTGATTTCTTCAAATGAAGTTCTGATTCTTTTCGGCCAATCATTGTAATTGGGTTCTTGGTGACTGGAATTTAAACTCTGCATTCAACTTCTAGGGCTTCAACTAGTCAGTCTTTTGCAGCAATTCATTCCTTACTGCAGCAGACTGTTCATAACTCTGGAAAGTCATTAATTAAAACCTGTGATCACAAATTGAGTGAAATTTGTCAACTGTATTAAATCAAATGAAAAGAAAACATATTTAAGGGTAAACTTCAAATAAGTACCATGCGATTCATTTTCAAAAAAGGGTCCGTGGTTTTATGGGTAGCAAAAGGAACATGAGGTTTCCTGACGTTCGCCATTCAAGGAAATTTTCCTAACTTCATCAGTTTTGCGGACATGGAGAGGGGCATATATGAAAAACCTAAAATAACTCCTCTTCATCAACCTCTGTCAAACCCGAAAAACAAACAAACTTCACTCAATCCTTCTTCCTCATATACATTTTCCTTAGCTGATGAAATCCTATCGAAATTGAGTTGGTGGTAATCGGCAGCAATCACACCGGCACGACATTCACTGGAGTTCCAGAATTGATGAAAGCGAGTCATTGCTGGGATGAGTCAGTGTGACTTTCTCTTCAATTTTTTCATTATCCATGATTCTCTACGGATGAACTTGCTCTCTTTCTCTTGTTCCTCTTTCTCTCTCTTGTTCCTCTTTCATATCTGTTACGCTCCATAGCTAGCTAGCATTACCAATTTTTTTTCCCTGATATCTTTTAGAGTTAATTAGTCTTCAATATAGGTTTGGGGTTTGATTGGTTAGGACACTTCTACTCTGGCGCATTTGTGCGATTGACGAGCTTGAATTTATGAATCCATGGACTAAAATTAAAAGATCCAGAACCTAGTCTCCATGGATTAAAACTAAGAATCCTCAACTGAATTCAACAGGCTCAACTAAAATAAATTCAGTCCTTGCCTTGGATTAATCTAGTAGAAAGTAAAATTCAACTAATTAGCTTCACTTCTCCCAAAAGTCCCAAAACAGAACACCCACATAACCATGATTCCCATTAAGAGCAACCCACGTAACTAGTACCCTTAACCAGTGATATATCCAACAAAAAAAACAGCAAATTCAAGTTGAATTTCAATTTCGGTGATAGTAGTTGAGTTCAAAGATTGGATTTGTTGAAAATGGAAGTGGAATGAGAGATTGAGTGAATTTGGTTTGGAGTTATAAGATGAACTTGAAGGAGAAGAATAAATCTAGGACTTTCCAATATTGCCCTTAACCACGTCACCAACTTGAAGGAGAAGAATAAACCTCATACTCCTTTTGCGACTCATAAAACCAGAGACCCAACTTTTTTTAGTAATAACTTAAACCACAAAGTACTTTTTGAAATTTCCCCTATATTTAAATAGCAAGATGCATACAATATAAGGCCATTGATTTCCATTGTAGTTAGCAATTTGTTTAGTAATGAAAGAATAGACTTCAAAAAATGGGAATTCCCACCCTTTCTATCCCTCTTTCTTCCGGTATCAGTAAGTTTTAATGCATTGAGGAAGAAAATGAAATTTGGAATTCCAGCCAACTTTGTGATCATTAAGATTGTAAGAGTCAAAATCAATATATATCTGTTGTTTCAGTTGCGATTTCATCCCAAAAAAATAAAGACACTAATGTTTGATGAGAACGAAAAGCCCATAAACAAATAGAGATGGTTTTTAACAATTTCCAATATGTTAACATAACAGCCAATAATAAATAAACTGTACTAAAGGTCCGCGCAAAATACCTCAATAACCACAGTTTTGGCCTTTCTTAGTCATGTTTCTTCTGAGACCATTCAAAATCTGATAAATCTGAGTTGCCATTGGGGACGAACAATCCCCTGAAAAGAAAACAGCAATCTTATTCCTCACTTCAATCCAACTGAATCCAGGGGTCTTTTTCAATCCTTTTTCTTTCATTGATACTCTCAACTTTGCCGCTTTCTCCCACTGTTCAGAATCTCTGTATAGATTCAGCAATTGCACATAATTGCTCCCTCTGCTCGGCTCCATCTCTAAAAGTTTTTGAGCAATCTTTTCTCCAAGTTCTGTATTATGATAATTTCTACATGAACTTAACAAAGACAACCAAATACTTCTGCCAGGTTCAATTGGCATTTTTTCCACAAAATTGTAACCAACCAACACAAGCCCTGCACGACCTAAAAGATCGACAATGTTCACATAATGCTCCATTTTGGGGTCAATTCCATATCGATTTTTCATCAATTCAAACAAATTCAAGCCTTCCTCAACCAAACCAGAGTGGTTGCAAGATGATAGAAGACAGAGGAAAGTAGCACAATCCGGTTTTATTCCAGAACTCGTCATGTCATTGAATAATCTCATTGCTTTCAGACACTCCCCATGAGATCCATAACCAGAAATCATTGTATTCCATGTCACCAAATTTTTCTCTGACATGTTTTCGAAAACATTCTCAGCATATTTCAATGTTCCGCATTTGATGTACATATCGAGTAATGTATTCTCCACCTGAAGATCAACTAGATTCTGGAATCTTATCAAGTGTCCATGTGTGCCTTTTCCTTTTAGCAGTGAGGAAACTGAAGCAATAGCGACAAGTAGACTAGTAATGGAAACCGAATCTGGATATAAACCTTGTTGTTGTGTCATTTGGGAAAAGAGAGCAATGGACATTTCTGGAAGGCCATTCCGGGAATAGCAAGAAAGCATAGAATTCCAAGCCACGAGATTTTTAGGATGCATGGTAGAGAACACTATTTCGGCCCTGTCTGGAAAACCGTATTTAGAGTACATATCTATCAAGGAACTTGCAATGTATAAGTCGAATTCCAATGCCCTCTTAATAACGACTCCATGAATCATGCAGCCTAAATTGGCCTTTTCAAGTCCAGCACAGGCATTGATAGTAACTGCCATAATATCAGAATCTGGTTTCACATCATTTGCTTCCATTGATTTGAATATTTCTAATGCTTCCTCGTATTTCCTATTCCGGCAAAAACCTGATACTATAGAGCTCCAGGCAACCACATCCCGATCCTTCATTGTACTGAATATCGAATAAGCATCTTTATCATTCCCACATTTTGCATACATTGTTAACAAAGCGCTTTCCACAGCAATATCACTCGGTATAGGTCTTTTTGCCAACTCTGAATGAACTAACCTTCCGAAATCATATGCTTCAATTGCACTAACAGATGATAAAATATTTGATATAGTGAAGGAATCTGGCAGAACTCCATATAACCTCATTTGGCTATAGGTTATTAGAGCATCATGCGGGCATCCATAACCGAAATAAGCTGAAATCATTGCATTCCATAGTTCAATTTTTTTCTCTGGTATGTTATTGAAAATACTTTCTGCTTGTTGAATTAATTGGCTCTTAGCATACATGGTAAGAAGAGAAGTACAGACATAAGGATCGTATTCGAAACCCACCTTAATCACATCGCAATGAACTTGCTTGCCAAAAATCACACATTCAGCTTGAGAACAAGCACTTAAAGTACTAGAAAATGAAGCTGACACCAGTTTAACATTTGCAGTCTTAGCAAACATATATGATTTCAAGCTTTTCTCCCATAACCCATTCTCAGCAAAACCTCCAATCATCACATTCCATGATACAACATTACTTTTATCTTTCAATTCGTTGAAAAAACGCTGTGCATCTTTTGGTCTATTACAGCCAAAGTAAGCATCTATAAGAGCAGTCTCCAAGAAAGGGTCGAACTTTAACATATTTCTAACAGCATAACCATGAATTTGCTTCCATTCAGAGCATCCCAAATGCTCATTTCCCTCAGATAGTAAAACACACAGTGTGAAAGCATCAGGCCTTACACCTAAAGATTGCATTCGATGAAACTTTACAATTCCCTCTTTGAGATACCCGAAACGAAAATACCCATCAATGATAGAGTTCCAAATAGTGACATCCTGTAAGGCAACCCCTCTGCTAGGCAATTTATCAAACACATGGACTGCATCCTTTAATGATCCACATTTGGCATACATATTAATAAGCGAAGCAGCGATGTAGTGATCTGAGTATAAGCCGGTAGTAATGATTATTGAATGAATAGTTTTTCCATAGTAAAGATTAGAAAGAGAAGCACAGACCTTGAGGAGAGAAGGGTAGGCGAATCTGGAAACACTAAGAGGACTTGTGGAATACAATTGCAAGGCTTCTATGAGATGCCCTTGTTGAACTAAAGATCTGATTTCAGAATTTAGCAATGAGAGCTTGCGAGAAATTCGGAGATTGGGATACATGGCAACATTTTGGTTTGCCAAAAGTTACGTGCTTTCAACGACAGAGTGTTTAGCGAGGAAAAATTAGTTTTTGTTTATCTTTGCAATGAACAGCTGATCCTCTAGTTAAAAAATTTGATATCTGGAACAAATTCAGGTCAGATATGTCTGTTTCCTCATTTGAAACACCTTCTGCTATACCTGCATCGGCGTTTAAATTGATTTGAGAGAAATGACCACTTTATATAATCTTTTTTAACCCTTTATTTATTTTGACATGTTATTTTAGAATTTTTTATTCATCTTCTTTTTATTTTTGAAACGTCATCTATTAAAATATATTTTTTTCGAAATTTTGTTTCTGACCATTCAATTTTGTTAAAAAACTGGTAGCTATCACATAGTTATTATGTTCCTACCATGTTGTTACCTGCTTCTTGTTTGATTTTCAAGTTCATTTTCCTACCATGTTCCTTCCAGATAGTGCTCATGCCATGTTTAACTACTGGATAATGCTCCTTTCATCAGTTATCTATCAGGAAACTACAGTAATATTTTCAGAGTTGTCATTTTTTACTTCCTACCATGTCCTTACCATGTTTTTATCTACTTCTGTTTTATTTGATTTTCAAGTTCATTTTCCTACCATGTTCCTACCAGATAGTGCTTCTGTCATGTTTAACTACTAGATAGTACTCATTTCATTAGTTATCTATCAAGAAACTACAGTAATATTTCCAAAGTTATCATTTTTTTACTTCCTACATTGTTCCTACCATGTTTCTACTATGTTGTTATCTGCTTATATTTTATTTGATTTTCAAGTTCATTTTCCTACCATGTTCCTACCAGATAGTGCTCCTGCCATGTTTAACTATATGATAGTGCTCATTTCATCAGTTATCTTTAAGGAAACTACAATAATATTTCCAGAGTTATCATTTTTTACTTCCTACCATGTTCCTACCATATATCGAACAGTTGAAAAAAATTTATCATAAAAGTATATCACAATGGATGGCGTTTCGAAAATAAAAATGAGACGAATAAAAAACTCTAAAACGGCATGTCCAAAAAATGAACGGAATAAAAGATAATGACAAAATAAGATGAAAAAATTAAAAAAAAACATGACATCTTCTGTGATGTATTAGTTAGTAGTGAAGGGGAACAAAATAACTTAGAAATATAGAAGGTGAGTTTGAAACTTATTTGGTTAAAATAGATATGGATCAAAAATTTGGTTGATATAAATACTTAAAATCAACAAATTTATAAAATTTCCCCAAAAATATAAGCAGTGAAAACTGTTTTTTTAGGGTTTTCACCACAGGCCGTGAATCATAGGATGAGAGGAATGCATATGAAATCTAAAAAAAAGGTGGTTGATAATTGAGATTTGATGCGTTTCTTTTGCCATTTCCCTACAAATTGATTCTCTCTTCCCAACCATTTGAACCATATCCAAACTTGAAACCTGATTCTTTCAGCCCAATTAATGATAAACCTTTTTTAAACTTTTATTATTTCTATTATTAATATTTGAAGTTTATCTAAAACCAGAATTGTTATAATTAATATGTTGTTTTTATATTCTTTCAAGGTTCACACATTTACTATGTGATTTTACCAAAAAATTATTATGTTATGGAAACTTGGTTGTAATATTCTCAAAATTATATTCAAATATGAAATAATTTTTTAGCTACCTTTTCAATTTAGCTTTAGCTTAGTTTAGAAATTGCACTTCCAAGCTTAAAGTTTCTGTTCCAAAAAGCTCATTCACAAATTTTTTCTATGACATGAACGGAGCCTCAAGGTGAAGAGATGCACGTCAGAAAGTGTAAAAGTACATATTGAAACAACAGGCTTCCAAATATTCCAAATATTATAATCCATGTCTCAAGTACTACCTGTAGTATTACTCTAAATAAAACATTTCCCAGAAGCAAACAAAAAGGATTATACACTTCTCATGTTGCTTGATTGATATACCTTTCGGGGAAGACTTAATTGAAGTCAATTTGCAATCAACTTCGGTTGTTTTCTTGAATTAGCTCTCTCAGCCACATTGTTGCATATTATAGAGATTTTATTTAGAAATTTTTTAAGCACAACAGACATTTCCACAATAAGCACGATCAGGCAGCAGCTCTTTCTAGAGCTTTTAGCCTATTTGCTTCTATGCGATCTGAACTTCATTGGAGAATCTAGGAAGTGTAGCTATTTTAAGTGCCTTCAACCTGTTAGCTTCCATGCGAGCTCTTCGATCTTCTGTGAACTCAACACATGAACAAAGAGCAATATAGACAAGTTTTGACATTGGAACAAGCTAACAATAATCAAATTCATATTCAGAAAACATAATTCAAATTCTAAACAATCTATAATTTTGTCATATTTTTTTACTGAATATGATCTTAACGTAATCAAATAACATAAAATCCTATTATTTGTAAAACACAAAATTTCAAAGCATTGAGAGTGGACCTTTTTTCTGTATATTGTTACAAAGAATATATTATAGAATTGTTTTTTTTTAGAACACTTTCCTATCCATATAATTTGGGAAAAATTTGTATGCAAATCACATTTTATGCTATTTTGTACTGCATTGTTACGTTGGTTTTGGGGCATCTAATTTTTTAGACCTAATACATCAACACCCCTAAAGTTGGCTCACAAAACCGGATGCTACCCTCAATATTTAAAAGGACCATTTAGGCAAAATGGCACCAGTTAGCCCCTCAACGCCAACTTATAACATGTTGGTTCTTTTACAGTGATTAACTTAACTAGATTCTAAGTCTAATAAAATTCTCTCTAATACAAATAGAATAGGATTAGATAGTTTGCTTTTGAGATTTGCTTGATTGGAATTTCGAAGATTGTGATTGCTTGAACAAAGATTTAGCTCTTTAGAAATTTATGTGATTAACCAAGTTGAAGATGACTACTTCTACCTCTATTTATAGTTGTAAACTTTGGGAAGTAGCCATTGCAACTTATCATCTTTGACTCTGGGTTGAAAATATCTTCTCTTTACTGCTTCAAATTTCTTCTTGTTTGAGATAGTTTTGAAGCCGTTTAGAGATAGGATTTCGAATGTTGAGGCATGATATTAATCCATTGATTAATTTCTCATCAAGGTCTCTTATCCTCAAACATATTTGTTGAGAATTGGCACACGAGATGTGATGTGGAGGATTTTGATTGAATCCTTTAGCCGATGTAGTAGTGGCGCAATGATGCTGGAAGACGGTGTAATGTGTTGGTCCGAAACAACTTATATAACAAAGTAGAGGGGGTGGGGTGAATGCAGTTACTTAGTTCTTTTTCGATTTATGATATTCTTTTACCAAGTTGAGTTTTTAGATGCGTGCTGAGTAACTTGTGTTGAGTGCAGGTCTAAAAACTGTAAACTGCTCAGCTTCATTGACTTAGTTTATCTTCAATCGCTATTGAGTACTTTACTCAGCTTGGTTTAGTTTTTCAAGCTTAATAAGTAAAATAGAGAGAATGATGAATGAGCAAGGTGCTATAAAGAAAGGGAAAGGTTAGAAACTTAACATTGAGATTTTATTCTGGTTCGACTCTGAGCCTATCTCTAGTCCCCGTATGAAGATGCAGCATGTGAATGAGTAGGATTAGTAATACTTATTTGTGCTTTCTCCACTGGCCACATACTATTGTTGCTTGCCATATCTTCCAAAAGTTCAAAAGCTTCTTGACTAGTTTTCTTCATAAGAGATCCCGCAGCCATAGCATCAATTGCTTCTCTCGTTGCATGATTTACACCATTGTAGAAGGTTTGCAGAATAACATTCTAAGGTAAACCATGATGAGGACAAACTCATTGAAGTTCCTTATAACGTTCCCAGGCTTCGTATAAGGATTCACTATCTTTCTGGGTATTGGAAGTGATTTCTTTAATGAGTCTTGCGGTTTTTGCTAAAGGGAAATATTTAGTTAGAAAGGCTTGGGCTAATTGGTTCCAAGTAGTGATTGAATTTGGGAGTAATGAATTCAACCAAACTTTCGTTTTATCACGGAGTGTAAAGGGGAATAAGCGAAGTTTAACTACTTCATCCAGAATATTGGGCATTTTGAAGGTATCACAGACTTCTAAAAAGTTTGCAATGTGAGAATTCGGGTTTTCATTGGGTAGACCATAATATTGCACATTGTTGCTAATCATTTGAAGTAATGCTTATTTTATTTCAAATTGATTCGTATTAATCGGTGGTTTAGCAATTCCTTGATTGTTACCATTGATGGTCAGGATAACATAATCCATAACCCTTGGTTGGGGTGGATCTTCATCTTGATTCGGATTTTCATTTGGATTATGCGGCGGGTCTTCAACTTGAGCCATCCCTCTTTCTTATCTCTTATATTTTTTACTCGTTGCCTTGACAAATCGTTCTATTTTTTATTCGAAAGACGCCAAACTTTCTCCCGAACTACGCGTACTTGGCATGCACACGCTAGAAAGAAAACTCAATGAATAAGTAAGAAAAATATGTTAATAATAAGTTAATAATAATAATAATAAAAATAAAAGTGCCCGTTAAACTAAGACACAATTGACTTCCCCGGAAATATCCTTAGAACGCGATTGCCTTCCCTGGAAACGGCGCCAAAAACTTATTCACCACTTTTCCACTGATAAGTTTAATATCTTTATGGTTCAAAAAAAGATGTTCGTGAGACTTGGCTATACTCAGTTAGTAAGACTTATTCTCAATAATAATGCAAAAAACTTGTCCATGAAAAATGTAGGTGTTGTCAATACCCCTTATCATATAGAAAAATGACGATAACTGCAAGTATACAGTTGCGATGTAGTTTTAAAAGATATCGAACCCATAGGGAAGGACTACGTTTGAAGATAAACAAGGAAAGACAAAGTAAAATAAAG
>CATIWQ010263238.1:0-16481 GCA_949673415.1 Euphorbia schlechtendalii | reverse complement strand
TTTAGTGAGCCAACATTTTTGGAATGGTAACTTGCTAAATGTGGTTATGTGAGAGCGACCCGTACTAAGCATAGTATTGATGTTGTCCAGGTTTATATGATAGTCTTAATTCATTTGCGCTAGATCTAGAAAAGTCATTTCATGTGTTGCTCTGCGGTGAATAATTGAACATCTGAGTATTTAGAATCGAGTATGTTAGATTAGTTTAGTGAATTATAACAACTTTGTTGCACTTGCATTCTTTCTTTGCTATCCTTATTTGGTAGGGAAAATCTATATATTTAGATTCTCTAATCTTTCATACCTATATTTACTCATTTTTCATTCTAAGCCTTCTTTCCTAAAACTTTACCTTATTATATTTTATTTTCCTTATTTTATCTTCCATGTTGATCTTTAGAGCTAGCCCTTCCCTGTGGGATCGATATCTTTTAAAATAACATTGCAACTGTATACTTGCAGTTATCATCATTTTTCTATTTGATAAGAGGTACTGACAACACCTATATTTTTCGTGAACAAGTTTTTGGCACCAATGATATATAGCCGAATCTTGTGAACAAACTATTAAACTTATTAGTAGAAAAGTGGCGAACAATTACCCAAATACATTCATGTGTTAACTCAAGGTACCACCTTCAGCTCGTGAGATCGGCTGCTTGGATCTAATTCAAGGAGTAAGCCTACACATGCTAGTCTATCTATTCCATTGATGTCCAATATCAATGATTATATGACTAGGGGTATTTAGACTGTTCATAGTAACACGTATGTGCGATTCTCACACCACATGTCCTCGCACTTTATATCTATATAGATCAGAATCTAGCTGATGGGCTAACAAAGCCATTGACTAAAGTTAAGCATGACCAGCATGTTAACGAGTATGGCATGAAGCACATGGTCAATTGGCTCTAGTGCAAGTAGGAGTTTCTTAGACATGATGTATGCCCTAAAGGCAATTAGGGTGATATATCTTTATTAATCACCAATGTAAAAATAGTTTCAGAATATTATTTATCAATAACAAGGCATCTTTGTTATATATCAAATGATTATTTCTAATTATGTATCTCGCTGGTATTATATATATGTGTTATTAAATGTGTGTATATATATATATTCATTTATATAATAAGGCGAAGTACGTAACTATTTTATTGAGTGAAACTGCAAGGACATAGTGGGAGGAGCTATGTGGAGTGAGAACTTCACACATGTTTTGTTATGAAAAGTATAAATATCCCTAGTCATAGTTTCATTGAGATTGGATATCAATGAAGCGGTTAGACTAGCATGTGTAGGCTTACTCCTTGGATTGAATCCAAGCAGCTGATCTCATGAGCTGAAGGTGGTACCTTGAGTTAACACATGAATATATTCAGGTAATATATTCAAGATCGCTATAAGACAAACACATGGAAATAACTATATCCATGTGTTTGTTTCACGTATTATTGTAATAGCAGTATGAGTCTCCTGAAACCTGAGATCTAGTTACCTTGTGCGAGAGTTGCAATACTTTAGGTTACACTTATTCATACCCTAGTGATCAGCATGATACTAGTGATTACGAGTATAGTGATGATGGTTCATTGGTAAGCTGAGTAGTCAAGATGGTATCCATATTAGACATGATGTATGCCTTAGAGGCAATTAGAGCGATATATGTTTATTAGCTATAATGTACAAATGGTTTCAAAATATTATTAATAATAATTAAGGCATCTTTGTTGCTTAACAGTGTTTTTAATTAATTTATGTATCTCACTGGTATCATATATGCATAGTATTAAATATGTATATGCGCATTGATGAGACAAAGTCCATGACTACTTCATAGCGTAAAAGTGCAAGGACATAGTGAGAGCTATGTGGTGTGAGAACTGCACATATGTGTTACTATGAATAGTCTAAATATCCCTAGTCATAGTTTCATTGAGACTGGAGTGTAATGGAATAGACAAACTAGCATGTGTATGCTTACTCCTTAGATTAGATCCAAGTAGCCGATCTCACAAGTTGAAGGTAGTACCTTGAGTTAACACATGAATTAATTCATGTAATACATTAGAGATCGCTATAAGATAGACACTTGGAAATAACTATATCCATGTGTTTTTTTCATGTCTTATTGCAGTAGTAGTACAAGTATACTCAGACCTAAGATACTGGTTACCTTGTGTAAGAGTTGCTATACTTTGGGTTATACTTATTCATACCTTGGCAATCAGGATGACATGGGTGATTACATGTATAGTGATGATCAAATGTTGGTAAACCAAGTAGTCAAGATGGGATCCATCGCTCTAGATATAGTGTTATAGTAGGAGATGTACCTTAGAGCTCCTTATTGAAGTAACGCACTCATAAACCTCTTATCAAGGTATAAGATTGATAGAACAGGTTTCTTGTCAATCTTTATACATAATGGTCGAGTGGTGCTCTTCGTTAACAAGTCTAATTCCAAGATATCTACGACTATTACATGAGCTGATAGTTAATATGAGCTCAATAAACTAGATGGTACTTAACCTGATGGAAGGAGTGTATTGTATCGGTTACTACTGTAGAATTGGATCAAGTCACAAGTACGTGACATTCCAAGAAGAAAGAGAAAGCACACATCAACTGGTAATATTCTAAACATAGATGCTAGGTTTCTTTTATAAGCTTTGTAAACCTAAAAGCATCTATGGAACGTTTTAACTTGGATTATATAAATCATGGCATGCTTAGGAGATCCTTAGGTTAATTTTCAGTTTTGAAATTCCGCATTGCAACATTTCCTTGTTCAATTACTATCTTGATTAACCAGTAGTGGTATCAAAGCCATCCTTATTTTAAAATGATATTTTTTATTAATTGATTAAAGTATGCTAAGCATGGCTTAGGTTTCAATTCTAGTTATTGAAAATGATGTGGCAACTAGATTAAGGTTTTGCTCAAACATAGTTTAGGTGATTATCATATAAATTAGTAATGTTTTAGCACACGTGTAAATGCTTTGATTAAGGGTCATCTCGTACTTCACTCAATTAAAGAACAAAAACTTTAAATCATAGTTGTTCATGGTACAAAGAAGCGAAGTGCCCGTGGTTATTTTGGCAAGGATTGGATTTGGCTTCTAATTCACTTTAAGGGGGGCCTATCCTACCTAGAAATCTCCATCGGTATTAGATTCTAGTATGGGAATTGGATTCTGCATATGGTTTTACAAACATGGTTTAAATTGTTAAATTAAAACTTATAGACATAGGTTCAATGACTTAAACATGGACCTTGTTTGTTTTGCATGCTATGTGGTGTCTTGGCATAATGGAATGATTATGATATACTAGTCTCGAGCATCTTCCCTCAGAGTTAATAATTTCAAATAGCATAGAATTATTATTTTCATAATCATATCCATCGTACAAGACTTAGACTAGGGTGAGACCAATAGCAGCAATAAAAATCGCTACAAAAATATTAAGGCGGTATATAGTCTTCCAGTCATAAGTCGTGATATGACCCTTATTAACAAATGTAAGGACATGTACAACATGCCTTCCCTTTACATGTGTTTGTTCATGAGACTAGATGGGGTTAATGCCTTAACTAAAATGGGTTAGTTGTCCATATTATTGGAGCTAATGCCAGATTAGAGACACATTTGTGGAGTCGTACAATTGGGTATACATGTCTCGAGAAAGAGAGATCAAATGGATTAGCAATTGCATGAGATGCAGATGAACGAGTTCCAACCATGGTTGTCTTGTTATGGCTTGACCTGCTATAGCGGGGGTCATGATGAGTGGCTATGGATACTACCCACTAAAAAAAATTGGTTGAACCAAATTTCCCGAATTTAAATAGAAGGGGTTATTTGAATGTCGAGAAAATAGCAGGAATTATGTATTTAATTCAAGACATTATATTAAATGCATGCACATATACCAATGTCTAAATAAATTATATCTTATATCTAGGTTGAATATGATCACTAATGAAAATACTCGCATTGACATCAGTCATCTTGTTGACATAAAATATGATGTTTATAACTTCAATGAGTGGTTTGAGACTATTAGAGGAGTTCTTCATAACTACTAACTGGATTAAGTTTTGACTGATCCCAGTTCCAAACATCCCAGCATGAATGATTTTGCATGTGAGATGAATGATAACGAGGAGCACAAGGGAAACAGTGAGTTCATCACAAAACTCATGTTAGAACACATACTCCCAAAGTATACACTAGTGTACAAAGGGTTAGATCTCACAACCATGATTCATCGTCTCAAATCTGTATGAAGTTTGGAAGATGAACTGTTCCGTAGTAGATTGCGAGGAGATACCTCAACAGTAGAGTTGGTTGTAAGCATTTACGACAACTCGGAGAAATTAAGAGAGTTGGGAGTTGAGTATAATGAGCATTCTTTGAAGGAAATGGTATTGAGGGTATTACCCAATAAATATGATTCTTTCAAGAAGACACTCAACGAGTGTTCTCCCAACTGTACCTTGACCCAACTTATAGACTTGCTCGAGATTTATGAATTTGAATTTAGAAACAAACTCAAAGAGCAACCAATTATTGAGGACCTTAAGTTGAAAATACTAAAAGGTTTAAAAGTTAAAAGAAAGCTCATGAGGAAGTTAGAATTGAAGAGGGGAAAGTTTCTCTTGAAACAAGCTCATCGGATGATGATAGTCGTGGCTCAAATATCTAGAGGTATGTTCATACTAGAGAGTTTCTCTACAGTTCCCTATGAGTTTACTTGGGTATTAAAACTGGTTGTGGTACTCATATCTGTACTTCTATGTAGGGATTACGGAACATTAGGAAGCTTGCAAAGAGGGAAATGGACCTAAGAGTTGGAAATAGAGCACGGGTTGCTGCAACAACTGTAGGGACATATAGCCATCATTTTCATAGTACCCTTGTTTTAGTTTTGAACAATTGCTATTATATTCCTACTATCACTAAGAATATTATTTTTGTTGCACTTTTAGCAACAGAGAGATTTGAAATTTTATTTTCTAATATTAAATGTCAAATTCAACATGATAATGTTCTTTATGCTTGTGGAATATCTATGGATGGCATTTACATTCTAGATACTAAAACTGAAATTCTAAATATGAATATTGTTAAGAAATCGAGATTGGATAATGAGAAATCCTCATACTTGGGCATTGTCATCTAGGCCATATAAATGAGACTCTCTTAACTAAGTTACATAAATGTGGAGACTTAGACCCAATGGAATGGGAATCCTATGGTGCATGCAAACCTTGTTTAATGGGGAAGATAACTAAGAAACCTTTCAAAGGAAAGAGATAGCGTGCCAAGTGTACTTTGGAAATAATACATGTCAATGTATGTGGTTCAATGAGTGTTAAGACGCATGAGGGTTTCGTCTAGCTCATAACCTTTATCAACGATTACTCGCGATATGGTTATTTGTACCTTATGAGGCACAAGTCTGAAAGTTTTGAGAAATTCAAAGCATTCAGAACCAAAGTAGTGAGAGAGCTTGGGAAAAGTATCAAGACCCTTTAATCTAATCAAGGTGGTCAATACTTAAGCTAAGAGTTTTAGGATTATCTAAGGTATGATGGTATTTTATCCTAGTAGACACCTCCTTATACACCCCAACACAATGGAGTGTTAGAAAGGAGAAATCGAACCCTACTTGATATGGTTCGGTCCATGATGAGCTAAGAAGAACTCAGTAGATCCTTTTGGGGTTATGCACTTGAGAGAACAATTTATATTCTAAATAGAGTGCCCTCTAAATCAGTTTATCAAACTCCATACAAATTATGGTACGGTAAGAAACCCGCTCTTTCTCACCTAAGAGTTTGGGGATGTCCTACTTACGTAAAGAGGAGATTGTTAAACATGATGTATACCCTAGAGGCAATTAGGGTGATATATTTTTATTAGCTATAATGTATAAACGATTTTATATTTATCATTAATAATAATTAAAGCATCCTTGTTGTTTATTAGTGTTTTTAATTAATTTATGTATCTCGCTGGTATCATTTATGTATAGTATTAAATATGAATATGCGCATTGATGAGACAAAGTCCATAACTACTTCATAGCGTAAAAGTACAAGGACATAGTGGGATCTATGTGGTGTGAGAACTGCACATATGTGTTACTATAAATAGTCTAAATATCCCTAGTCATAGTTACATTGAGGATGGACATCAATGGAATGGATAGACTAGCATGTGTAGGCTTACTCCATGGATTAGATCCAGGCAGTCGATCTCATAAGCTGATGGTGGTTCCTTGAGTTAACACATGAATGTATTCGGGAAATACATTGGAGACCACTATAAGACAGACGCACTCATATATAATTATATCCATGTGTTGGTGTCATCTCTTATTGCAGTAGCAGTATAATTAACCTCAAACCTGAGATACTGGTTACCTTGTGTAGGAGTTTCTATACTTTGGGTCATACTTATTCATACCTTGATGATCAGGATAACACAAGTGATTACATGTATAGTAATGATCACATGTTAGTAAACAGAGTAGTAAAAATGGGATCTTTCACTCCTGATATAGTGCTATAGTAGGAGATGTACCTTAGGGCCCCTTATATAAATAAACACTCATAAATCTCTTATTAGAGTATAAGACTGATATAATAAGTTTCTAGTTAATCCTGATACATAGTGGCCGATTGGTGTTCTTCGTTAACAAGTCTAATTCCAGGATAGCTACGATCATTACATGAGTTGACACTTAATCTAAGCTCAATAAACTAGATGGTACTTAACTTAATGGAAGGAGTGTATTGTATTGGTTATTACGGCAGAACCGGATCAAGTATTGGGGGATCATACGTCTTTGCTAAAAAGCCCATTTTATCATCTAGAGCTATCGGGTTCCATATCAGTCTATAACACTGAGCCTAAAGGTTCCCAGATGGGAAGCCAAGTTTAGGTTAACCTCTAGCAGCTCAATACTTTAGGATCCTATAAGGTCGCACACTTTGGTGCTTTATCGGATTAAATAATGAACCTATAGAATGGGTCTATGCCAAGAATATCTGTTTGTCGAATTCATTGGAAGAATTATTAATTGGTTAGACTGAATTAATAATTAAATATAATGTAGAGAAAATAGGGAAAATGCATGGAGCAGAGCAAGGGAATTTTTCCCGTTGCGAGTGGGCCCCAAACTAACACGGGATGTTTGGAGTGGGGCCTACGAGGCTACCCGGTGAGCAGAAAAGCCCACGCGTTCCCAGTGCACAGGGATAGGCCTCGCGTGCTAGTGGACTATAGGCCCGTACGCACGCAAGCTTGGGCTTGTGGGAAGGCCCGGAAGCCCAACTTGCTGCACAAGTCAAGCCTGTTAGGGCTTGGCTTGTGGCTTGCAGCCGCGGGTTGGCCTGCGCGTCCTAGTAGCCCGCGCGGCAACCCCGAGTGGGGGATGGGAATATTCCCATCCCATATAGTGTTTTAGGGGGAGTCTAACACTCCCCCGTTTCCTTATATATAGGCCTTCAGTTCCCCATAATTTAACACTTTAGCTTAGCTTTTCTCTCTGAGTTTGACATCTCTTTTTTCGTTCATTATGTGAGATCCTTCACCAGTTTCTCCAAAAAACTAAGAATTCTTTTGAAGGCTCTTTCTAATTAAAGTGAGCCTTCTCAATTTTATTTTTGGGTTGGTTTTTGAGCGGTCTAGCAGCTGCTGTCTACTAACTGGTTTTACCTCAACGAGTTTTTTGGTTAGTGAAGATTTGTGTGGATCAATAGTAGAGGCCATCCTAGTTTAGAGGCTCGTGATAACGAAGTTCTACTGAATCGGTCTAAGGGAACACCACAACCAAAGAAAGAGAAAGCACGCATCAACTGGTAATGTTCTAAACTTAGATGCTAGGTTTCTTTTATAAGCTTTATAAACCTAATAGCATCTATGGAATGTTTTAGCTTAGATTATATCAATCATGGCATGCTTAGGAGATCCTTAGATTAATTTTAAGTTTTGAAATTCCTCCTTGCAACATTTGCATGTTCAATTACTATCTTGATTAACCAGTAATCCATCACTCCAGATATAGTAATATTTATTGAGTAGTACCTTAGGGCCCCTTGTTAAAGTGACACACTCATAAAGCACTAATCACAGTATGAGATTTGTAGAATGAGTTTCTGGTCAATCTTAGTATATAAAGGTGAGTGTTGTTCTTCATGAACAAGTCTGATTCTAGAATAGCTACGGCTATTTTATGAGCTAACATTTAATCCGAGCTCAATAAACTAGATGGTACCTAACCTAATAGAGTGAGTGTATTGTACTAGTTACTATTGCAAAATCGAGAAAAGTCACAGGCACGTGACATTCCGAGTACCAGGGTATCATACACCTTGGCTAGAAAGCCCATTTGATCGTCTAGAGTTATCAGGTTCCATATTGGCCTGAAATACTAAGCCTAAAGGTTCTCTGATGGGATGTTAAGTTTAGGTTAACCTCTAGTGGCTCTATACTTCGAGATCTTATGAGGTCACACACAATGGGCCTTCATTGGACTGAATAAAGAACTTATAGACGGGGTCTATACCGAGAATAAAATTTAGAGTCAAACTCAATTCGGATGGATTATTAATTAGTTGGACCAAATAATAATTAAAGGAGGACATAACGAAAAATATATTATGCGAAACAATGGAATTATTTCACTGCAAGTGGACCTCTTTAACACTAGTTGTTCATAGTAAGGGGGCTATATGGCAGCGTCGTGAGCACTGGAATAGTGGTCACTAGCCATCGACATGTGCTAGCGCATGTTGGTGGGCTGTAGGCCCGCAAGCGCTAGCAGTGATTGATTGGGCTTGTTGTGTAGGCTAACCAACATAATCCACAAGCGGGCTTGCAGGAGGACCCACAAGACCTAACATGCAGGATAAGGAATGCCCATACGAGCTTGCCTTGTGAGCTGCACATAGCCAGTATATGAGGGCTATGTGGGAGAGTTGGCTCGCGGAGCTTAGAGCTCTATGCAGTCAACCCGCATGTGGGATGGGGATTTTCCCCAACCCATATTGCCTAAAAGGGGGAGTATTATGCTCCCCTTCCTCCTATATATAGCATCCTCCTCTTCCTTCGTTACTTACTTCAGCTCAGTCTTCTTTTTGAGTTTTGACTCCTTTTCTTGTGAGTTTCTGTGAGATCCTCCACCATTTTCTCTAACATTTGTGAGAATTTTTTTAAGGGCTTATTCCTATTTTGGAAAGAGCCTTCACAATTATTTTTCGAGTTGGTGTACGAGTGGTCTAGTAGGTGCTTGTTAACCAGCGAGTATAAACCTAAAGCATATATGGAACGTTTTAATTGAGATTATGTCAATGATGCCATGCTTAAGAGTTCCTTTGAGTTAATTTTATGTTTTGAAATTTCACCATGCTAGTTCACATGTTCATTAACTACCTTAATTAACCATCAATAATGAATGAGGTAATCGAATAAATATAATCTACGTGTATTTAACTCTTTGACATATTTCACACATACATCTTTTGGAGACATAATTTGTAAATGAATCTACAAACATGTAAGGAGTAGATAAATACCTCATATGAACCTCTCCTCGTATTACCTAGTCTACAATTAAATGAATACTTAATATTGATATACTTATTGCTACTACCATATCTCGGATCTATCGCATAAGATATCTATGTTTGACTTTCTCTATAAATAGTCAACATTTTATTTGGAACACTCAGCATAAAAAGGCACAATAATCTCTTTTGTCAAACAAAATCTTTGAGCATAATTGGAAAAACTCAATTCCAGCCTTAGCCTTATCTAATATGCACATATGTAATCTATAAGGTGTATTTCCTTGGTTCAATACATTAGAGCATAACAAATGGTCATACACAAGTATCTTTCAACTTTCTTAACAGTCTTCTAGTGCTCTTTTACTGGAATGAACAAATATAATACTTCAATGCACAACATGAGTTATATTAGGTCATGAGTATAATATAGCACATATAATGTCAATATATGGAACATTTTCCATATCCTCCCACTTAACAGGATTTTTTGACAAACACTTATACTAAGAATAATATTCTTAGTCATCGGAATACTTATGAGTTCATTGAATCTTTCTCAAACTCTTTTTGTGCAAGATTCTAGAGACAATGATACTATTATCTTATTCATCCATTTAGATCTCAATCCTAGGACCTACGCAAACCTTTCCACGACTTACATCTCGATGTTACTCGATACCCATTCTTTCACTAGTATAGGTATATACATGATGGTTTGCTAACCTTAAAACCTCATGAGATTATAAATTGACTTATTAAATTCAAGAAACCTCAAGTTTACAAATCTTTGGGACATATCCTCTTAATTTTTGCATATAGATTTCTCATAACATTGCTCCACTGATAATAGAGCTCTATACATGTACTTGATGTAACTTTAAGGAAGATACAACAACTAAAGTTAAAATAATTCATATATATGTAATTCTGGTAAATAGAAAGAATATATTCTTATAACATATTCTTAACAATTTGAATATACATATCCCTATCTATAAGCCTAATGCTTTTAATTTACATTGGAAATCCCCTTGTTCTCAATATTTTTTATCCTTCAGGAAAGTTAACTTAATTCTTCTTCCATCACATGCAATTATTCATCTCCCTTTAAACACTTAATTTTTAGGGTTTGATTAATTGGAAGAAGAATCTAATTTCTCCTTTCATGAACTCCATACTTATATAGAGTATAGGGAATAAACAATCAAATTTCAATTCCTTTAGCACATAAAATTGTAAGCTTAATTGGAAAGTACTTTTAACCACTTCAGTTCCAATGCTTTACAGTCAAATCCAGTTGATTTATTACTAGATTCATAAATCTTTTGATATCTAAAAGCTTTAGATTTATGGGTAATAAATTAGATGATACCATAAAAAGTATGTACATCATTTAATGTGATGAAAATTAGGCTCATGCCTTACCCTCACGTCTATTGAATCACATATATTAGAATGAATAAGTTGCAATTGATTTTAGTTCTAGTTCCTTTTGAAATGGTTAAAAGTTTGATTTTCCTTTAAATGATACTCATTGCATGGTGATAATTTAATCGCTATAAATTACACATCACATTAAGCCTATATGACGTATTCTTCGTAGCTTATATGACATAATCGTCTATACGATACATTGATATTTTCTTTCAAAAGAAGAGTTAGTCTGTGGAAAACAAACATTCTCCACTTGACAATTTGTAATGCACATTCATTATAATAAAACCATTTGTTTAAAAACTAGACTCTTAAATTTACAGTTCAGGAATGAAGAACTAAATCACTGGAAAAATTCAAAGATGAACCTATTGTTCCTTAAATTATATCACAAATTTAAATATTGATAAATAATATGAGAATACAAAACATCATGTAGCTATTTTATTTGTGCTCCTTACAAATATAGTCTACATATGCTAATGTATAGAACTTCAACTCATTTTGATGTTGATATAAATTTCAATATATCACATATAGGTTGTTAAAAGTACACAAAGATACTATGGTCTATGCTCATATCACATGTTGCACTTGAATCAATATTTCACAAAGAATAAGATTCCATCAACATATTGAACATAGTATAGTATCATTCATTTTAGAATATATTACGTGTGCCAGGTTGGGCTTAGTGCTCTATTGTACAATGCCTCTATAGTGGCAATTTAGCATCACCTTCGTGATTTTACTATTTATTACATTTGGACATATTAAATCTATGTTCGAATTGTTCAGACCCATTTGCATTGTTATTCTTTCCGTTTTTTAGATGTTCTAATGTAAGTTAGTATTTGTTATCTTAAGAACCTTTAGACTTTCCTTGTACCAAATGCATTCAGGAAAATTCTTGGATATAAGAAGAACAAGTTCTGCCATTTCGAAGAAACCTGTAAGTACATTAAACAAACTAATTCTATAAGAATGGGTTAAGTGCATCGCATATGCTCCCACTAAAAGTAAAGAACCTAACTCTAGTTAGAACTTCTTTCAATTTAGTGATCAAACCCTGACATGTCTCTCTTACATGAATTCCAACAATTAAATCACTAATTGCACTATGCAAAATGATACAGGTCATTGAATTTTCCCTCCAACCATGAAAGATTCAAATTTTTGTCATGTCTGAGTTAGTTTGTGCCACTCTCTTTGAACTCATACACAACATTGCTCAAAGTATAATAGGACTCTTTACTCCTCAAGCACAAACTCAAACTCTAACCTATAGATAACTTAATAACTACCGTAAAGAATCTAAGTCTACTATAAATAAATTCCTAGCAGAAGCAATAACTGATATTATTTAATCAATAATGGTGAGACTAAACACGTATACAAGGATTTAATGTAATTATTATGAGTAGGTGTGTGTTAATTACTATTAACTTGAATACAAACTTTCCAAGAAAATGAGTATTAACCCTAGTATCGAAAAAGAGATAAATATTCCTCATCCACCAGGTGAAAACACTTGCATTTTATTGAGTTCAATTCATCGTATAATAGTAATTTTATGTGTTTTTACTATTTGTTATAGTTCCTTTACTATTAAAGTATATCATAAAATGAACTTTGGACTTATTTTTTTTTACTAGTTCACTTAATTAATGACATTTAATAATAAGTATTGGATAACTTTATTATGCATAATTATTGAAACTAATTTGGGATTCAATAGGACATATTAGTTCTAAAAATCTTATTAAGGATTTAAGTATTTTATATGTCTTTAAACAAATATAAAGTATAAAATAGATAACGATATACAAATCAAATAATCACTTAGATTGATAGTAAAACACAATTCCGAAACATTTCAATAACAAAACATGCATAAAACTTGTTATTAAAAAATATAAACAAACAAACGCATTAATGATGCTAAACAAATGACAATGACTTATATTGTCCACTACCACATAATATACTTAATGTGTGTATCTATTTTACATTTTATTGGAATGAAATTATGCACTAAGTATTACAATCTCAAAATTATTATAACATCAAGTATGATGTTTGTAATGATCATCATAGGTCAACTCATTAGATCTTGAGTCCTTTCCTTTGATCGAACTAGGTGATAATAAATCAAATTATTTATAGGAACCCGAATGTCCATTTATTACATATTTTATCATTCAAATATATTGAAAATAAGATTTGTAAAACGATGTTTTACAAAGTAATAAAATGATATACACAAAAAACTGCATTCTCTATGCAATGTAATAACATAATACACTATGTATTATTTATTTATGTATGTATGTATGTATGTGTGTGTCTATATGTATATATATATACATACACATTTTTGAGAACCGGTTGCCTCAAGATCCTCTTAGCTCCTTTCCATTGAATAGATGCTTGGGATTAAATGGAGTTTGCATCATTATTTACCATCTACAACATATGTCAAAAGGTCAATATTAATTATTACATAAATAATTAACTTAAATATATTTATATTATTTATATCATATATAATTTTATGTTTGATTATCATATAAATAATTAACAAAAACATATTCTGTCATAATTTTATATTTTTACAAGTACAAAATAATTTAATCATTACAAAAACTGTTGATTGTATAAGCATATTACTAAAAAAATGTTTAATTAAATTTATATAACACGTGTATAATTAAGATAATAATCATAACACAAATATTTAAAAGACCTAAATATTTAATAAATATATTCGATCACATTAAACATCTCATGTGTAGTTAAATTTAACCATTACATAATATTTAATTAAAGGTATATTTTCATTTAATATGTTTATGTAACTAATACAACTATATAAAGAAATATAAAAATTAATTAGGGTATGAAAATTTATTTAATTAATTTCCATTAGGTTCTAAATTATTTTCTTAACTAATAGAAACTATTTTAAAACTTTAAAAACTAATTTTCTATAATTTTTAAGCATTTTTAACACAAAATAAATAGTAAATAATGTTTTTGAACCTCAACAAATTCTGAAAAAAAACACCATTAAATCCAAAAATATGACAATGGGGGTAGAAAACATTTTGGGGCAAAATGACATCGTTTAGCGCAACATATAGTGAAAATAAATTTGAGCCGTCAAATAAGTGACACATGTCACATCTTGGAGAAGACATGCAAGCGAGCACACGTAGAACGCGTCACACAAAAACAAAGAGCCAACTGGTACGCCAATGCATGAACAACATGCATCGACGAGTGGGTAACAGCCACCGACGTGTGCATGCCATGCGCCGCCTTAAAATCGGTTTTCGGCCATCGAACTTTGGTAGTTCAACTTGTTTCGTTGTTCCGAGTCTGTTGGTGCGATCCGTTTTACAAAAAATGAACAAAAAGAATATGTTTACGTAAAAACGCGATAATCGATACTTTTTCCAGCGAAAAACACATAATTTTTGGCAAAAATCGAATATCATCAATTATAGAACGGATTTAGATATTAAACTACAGAGACTCAACCAAATTCAAGTCTGTGTTCAAAATAATGGCCTAAAACGCTCCTAAAACAATGAAATTTCCTGTATTTTCATACTTTATCTCGCGTAATTCACGAAGAACTTGAAATAGAATTCCGCAGAACGAATTCTTAGAAATTCAAAAATGTGTAAAAATAGATAAACATATATAAACATCGCAAAAATATTGCTCTCCAATGAAGGAAATCGGAAATAGAAACAAATTTGGATGCTAACATTTTTCCAAGCCCGAAGATCAAAGAATGCTAATTTGTAAACTCGAATTGGAAATGTCTTACGCTGCATTGGAGAACAATTATTGTCCACGACTTCTGCAGCGACGAAGATCCATAACCATCAATTTATAATGTTTTCGTCGTGAGATGAAATTCCGGAAAACAAATGTGAATATAATGAAAATCAAATCAGTAATTAATCAAATACCAAAATTCACGTTTGATTTACTTTTATTGAAAATAAAAAATTAATAAATTTTAATGAATTCCTTAAAATTTTATAATTTTTTAATTTAATTTAAATAATTAAACTGGATCTGATTGATCCGTTCATGTGCGGACCGAGTATTTCCAACCATATTGATAATAATAGTTATAATAACAAAAAATAAGGATTACTAATATTATGCTTGGTTATGGCTATTGATACCTTTTTTTAATATAAATTACAATTTAGTTAAATACTATTATTATTATTATTATTATTATTATTATTATTATTATTATTATTATTATTATTATTTTTATATTTTATGCTTTTATCAATAATTAATTTTTTAAATATTCATAAGAATAATTACCTATGTTTATTTTACTTGTTAGTGTTATAATATTAATCAAAATTATTATTATTATTATTATTATTATTATTATTATATTTATTAAAATAATTTCTATTAATTCTTAATATTAATATAATTTAGAATTTCATATTAATTAAAAATTTTAAATTCAAATTAATTTACCTCAATTTTATTAAACTTGCAGTAAAAATTCAATTAATCTCTAAAAGTTTTAATTAACTTAGCATTTCTTAATTTTTTTTATTTATTTGCATTTGTTTTATCAAATTAATAATTGAATTAAATCGTAACTTCAACAAATGTGCGGTATTATACTTTTGGGAATTTGTGAATTATGATCTCTTCGTCAAAACTATTTCGCTCAAAGGTTTGACCCTTAACTTAAAGGGAAAATTTTATAATTGTACTAAAAAGGTTTCAAAATTACACTTCTTACATTCCATTTGAAAACTGTCATTCCTTACCAATATTAAACTTCCTCTTTACAATTAATACGTCCAATATAAAGGATAGTTTCTTCCTCTTTACAATTAAACGCGATTATCAAATCTGAAAAACTCATACTCGAATCCTCTGTTTTCTCTCAAGCAACCACTGAACGCAAATCATCAAATTCGAATCACTCAATCTGAAAAATCTCAATTTCCTCTAAAATAAAATCGTGATTTCTTTACATCTTCACCAAACAAGTAAGTATCTAAGCTCAATAAATTTGATTTTAGAATTACAAGAACATGTTTGAGAACAATGCAAACTGAATTTTGATTTCTATAAACTACAGAATGGATCGAATTCCTATTTTAATTCATTGCTACGGATCATGGAATGAAAACTTAAAATTCGTTGGTTACAACGTTGCTGGCATCTTAATTTCGCAGTCTGCTAGTTTTTCTGAATTCAAAAACGTTCTAGTTGAAAGCTTGAAGATAAATGAAGACACAGAAGATTTGAAGTTAGAATTTCAAGTTACAGATGGAGATCCTGCCATGGAAATCAACAGTGATATGTTTCTGCATTTTTTCTTCTCATACAAATTACAAAGCACTATAATGAACAGCTATCCGCTGTGTATAACAAAGTTTGATAAAGTAGCTGCAGTT
>CATIWQ010263236.1:0-14868 GCA_949673415.1 Euphorbia schlechtendalii | reverse complement strand
TTATAAGTGACTTTTTTAAGAAGTAAGTCTGACTTACTTTTAACTTCTGTCTTATTTTTAACTTTTAAGTTAAAAAAAAGTTATCAGAAACACTTCACTGTCTGTCTTATAAGTTAAAATCTCCTTAAAAAACACTTTTAAATTAAAAGTTAAAAAGGAGAAGTTTTGAGAAACAACTCTCCCTTGAACCCTAATTGCTTATCCTCAAATTCCTCCTCTAATCAACATCGGAGACTTGTCTTCCCGCGTTTTGCTTCTGCTTTGAGAACAGTATAGTGTGGGATGGTGTTTACTTTGTGCGAATTGCCGAATGCGGTTATGAATATGAACAGTCCTATGCCTTCTTGCCTCTGCTTCCCATTTGTATTTTGTTTCTCAGACAGGTACTTAATTTTCTCCTTGAGGTTATATGAGTTGAATCTGAACTTCGTTTTGGTGAGTTGACTTTGGAATTTAATTTTATACCTCTTGCACCTTTTGTTCCATTACTTGGGCTCAGAGCTGTTCAGGCATTGGCAGGGTATGCTGTTAATAATGCTGCATTCGTGCTTGCTGCACTTTCCTTTAACAGGTGCGCTTTTATTGCTACTCTATTGCCTGTATATGTTGTAAATGCTGGTTATAATTTTGTGAATTTGTTTTCAATGACTTGATGCTATGAGATTAATTTGTTTAGCTGTTACATAATAATGCAACTCTAAGAAGTTGTAAATTTTACAAGTTAGAATTTAGCATTGCAAAGACTTACATTCTGCATACTTTAGTTGATCTTAATCAATGTTTAATAAGACAACAATTAGCTATACTTATTTGGAGTTTTGTGATGATTCATTTAGTAAATTTATTTGAATATTCTCTGATGTATTTGGTGTCTTACAGTTATGGTTCTTTCATCATAGATAAGCTGATTATTGTTTTGTTATTACCTTGGCTGTACAACAGGCTTTCAGTTCTTATTTTGAAGGACACTCATTTGGCATTGCAGGCTTCAATACTATTCTGCTTCAATCCAGCTTCAATATTCTATTCATCAATGTAATTCTCATTCTTTCACTTCAGAAGTTCAGTTTCAAAATGTATTCAGTATGTTCTCTTTTTCTGTCAATGCAGATACTCAGAAAGTTTGTATTCATTGTTCTTTCTTGGAGGGTTGTACCACTTGTTAACTGGTGCAGATAATATTGCTGCCCTTTGGTTTGCGCTTTCTGGTTGTGCAAGGTCTAATGGAGTGCTAAATGCTGGTTATCTCTGTTTTCAGACGATGCACCAAGTCTATAATGATGTTTTCTTGAGAAAACGTGTTTCAGTGAGTTTCTGTATTTACTTTTGATATTTATCCTGTTGTCTTCTTTAAATGTTTTATATTATTAACTTTATTCTGGGATATATTGCATATATTCAACTAAGTTGCTATATTCACTTATTTTAAGGATCGTCTGTGTTGGCAATTTGCAAAATAAAAATTTGTTTCAAAATTGCTGAGTGCCCATGTAATATTTTGTGTGAATATATACCCCTCTTTTTATGCATGAATAAGACGGTACCCTTATGAATTCTTATTTCTTTACTAGTTAGCAGTGCAGACCATACTCATTGGAACACTACGTTGTATGTGCACTTTGCTTCCATTCATGGCTTTTCAAGCATATGCCTACCACAATATTTGTAAAGGACGTTCATTGGATGGAATAAGACCGTGGTGCAAATACAAAATACCTATGCTATACAACTACATTCAGAGCCACTATTGGTATGCCAACCCTTGAACTCGGTATTCTCTAGTCTCTCTTCTCAATTTGTTTTTCTAGCTTTCTTTGTCGTCTTCCAAAATAAGATTAACTATGTATTAGGTTATCTTTGACGATTGGTTTCTCACTCCTAAGAATAGTGTTTCTTTGTTTGATTTCTGTTATTTGGATGTTGTTTTCATTAATTTTACCCTGATTGCTTCGCGTTTCTGGTATGCACAATTTTTACCATGGTATGATGTGGTTGGTGTGTGAGCTTTGATAATTTCTATGGTCAAACATTTGGTATCTTGCATTTATCCTCTCTTTTGGCTGCAGGGGAGTAGGTTTCTTGAGATATTTTCAGTTCAAACAGTTGCCGAACTTTCTTCTTGCATCACCAGTGCTGTCTTTGGCAGTTTGCACAATTGTTTATCACATAAGGTTACAACCACCGATTTTTTTCTCACTAGGGTTTGGAGTTGATGATGGGAAAAATAATTTGATAGCTTCAAACATTTCTTCAGATACTATTCTAGGACCAAATGTTTCTTCATCAAAGGATAAATCCATCACTAGGGCACAAGGTAGGAGTTATTTTCATGAACAAGAATCCAGTAAGTTAGTCCATTAATATGCATATCATGTCTTGTCTTTTGAGTCAAGCCACCAGTTTTGCTGGATTTGATATATATTTACTTACAGTTAGTTAATTATTGGGGTCATTGCAGAAAATCATAATCTTAGAGGAAGAAGACTGACAGTGAAAGTGGATAATTATCTTACATGCCTTGAAGAGAACGAATCTTTCAAGAAGGCAGGATCCTTTCATATCTTCATCATTCCTTGCACTTTGCATTTGGGCTTCATGGCAACCGCAGCATTCTTCATTATGCATGTGCAGGTTAGACACAAATTTTTTTCAAATGAATTCTACTACATACTCTGCATGAAATTTTTCTAAATAATGAACATTGACAACTATATGAACTTTTTGTTGGATATTTGGTTAAATTTGTGGAAGACTAGTGACAAACGTCTTCGCTAGCTGTATAAGTTGCCTGTTATACGAACTGTGGTTTTGTTTTGGCATAGAGAGTTCACGATGCATAAAAACTGTGATCGAAAAGTGTAACTTAATTTCGGTTAAGTTGATATGTTCAACACTTATGAGCTCTAGAAATAAATAGAGGAACATTAAAAATGCTTTACTTTTTTAACATCTTAACTTGCACCACTATTAAATGATGGTGTGGAATTAATTTCATCATTTTCAATGTATGTTTATCCGAATCTTTGAACACTAGTTGCTTGCAATCCTCCAACTGTCCTTTCATGCTTAAGAAATCCTATTAGCGATATTGTTTTTATGTTCAATTTCCCTTACAATGCAAAAAATAACTTTCCGGTAGGCCATATTACAAATATATTTGTACAATCCATCATTTGATGGCACTCTCAACAAATTTTTGAGTTTGTGTTTCAATACTTGTGTATGGTATTTTCAGTAAGCAACTTTAATCCAGTTATGTTATTTGATTTTAGTAACCCTGACTTGTTAGAACTAAGGCTTGGTTAACGTTATACGTTATGATCCTACAATTAGGTCTTTTTATTTGGCTTTTCAGTTTCATTTCATAATCTAAAGTTTATCTTCTAATGCCATTTCTGTCATGTAAATAATATACAGGTTACAACTCGGTTTTTGTCTTGCAGTCCTCCTCTTTATTGGTTTGCAGCTTATACAACATCTTATGGTGTTGCTAACAAATGGGGGCACTTCATTTGGACATATTCTATTGCTTACATCCTTCTTGGCAGTCTGCTATTTTCAAACTTCTACCCTTTCACTTGAAAAACTTCGGCTGCAATTTTCAAATTTGGCCATGGAAAAGGAGCCGAAGACTTCGGAACCGCTGAAATATTATTTTATGTGATGCATATTATATATACTTATTAAGAGCGAGTATGCCTTTCACGATCAAGTAAGAAAAGTGATATTTGTTGAATTTGTTTCCGAAATATCGAAAAAGCAGTTTTTTAGTAATTGTAACCAAACAATTACTTTAGTTGTTAATGTTTACCTGTACAAAGTTATGAGTAGGGTCTAACAAACAATAAGCTGAGAGAGAGCACGGGTCCAATTAATTGTTGCTTTAGTAAAGTCTAATTCAATAGTTCGTGTTTTTTTCTAATTGCCAATAATAATTTTGGTCTTTAGCAAGAGAAAATCACAGCACTTATGAAATACTAAAGTCTCAATATTATAACACATATTCACCATAGATAGTATGCTAAAAATTTCAGGTTATAAAAATAATCATGGAACTCGGACAATTTTTTGATCAAAACCCAAAGTCATTTCTTAATTTCCAGCACGAAGCTTAGTCAAGAAAGTCATTACGGTGTTAGTAAATTTCATCAACTCCGTAGTCTGATCAACAATGTAAGACTTCTCATCTCCGTCCGAAACATTTTCAAAACCATTAATGCAACGCTCCGAATCGGCTAATGCGGAGCTCACCCGCAGCTGCACATGGGCAATATCGGCCCCCGATTTGGTCGACTGCCGCATAAGTCTCAGTGATTCCTCCAAATCAAGCAACGCGGACTTGAAAGCGGCAGAGCATCGGTTAAGAGCCCGAACCAGGGGAGGATCATCAGAGCTACCATGGCGGAAGAAGCGGGTGATGTACTTCCTCAAAGGCTTAGTCGTGGAATGGCAAACCGATATAGCCACACGAACAAGCCTTGTTGGACTTTGTTTCACAGCTCGGGCATGGGGGACGAGGGAAGAGTAGCATATGTCGGGATACAATGTTGTGTTACAATTTGTACTGATGAATTCTGTCTGGGCTGGAGTCGATGTGGCTGGAGTGGACCATAATTGGAAGAGAAAAAATGTGAAAAGGAAGGGGAGGATAAAACGGTGTCGTTGTATTTGCATTTTGAATAACTTTCGAATTTGATTTGTGTGATGTGGATATGAATCTGCATTTTCTTATGCTTAAATAGACTACTCAATTACGTTACTTATTATGCAATTTGATTTTTTTTTAATGATAACAGAATATATTGCATTACAATATATTTAGTGACAAGAAAATATAATCACATTCTTGCCATGTGCATTATATTAGTTAAAGTTTTCAACAATAATCTATCTATTCAAAAAATTTGGTGTAAAAGCATCCATTGAATCAAAAGAATTTGATAATAATAATGTGTTTATATTTTTATAAATTAACCGTTAATTTAATTGATTGATTGCAATTAAATGAGTGATGTGAAATTTGATCCGATGAGGATAATAGATAAAATAATAGCTATCTGTGAAAAATAAAAAAAAATTATAATGATTATAATGATAATTGTTTTAGGAAACAAAATACATTAAATATCAAAAGGCGAAATTTTATTAAGTAATAAAAAGGATAATTGTCAATTTTGATCTTATTTTTATTTACTATTTAAAAAGATGTATTTTTAAAAATTCATTTTACCTTTTTATATTTTTTATATTTTGATCTTGTATTCTTACGCTCTTATATTTTAATTTTACATTTTATGCTCTGTATATAAACCTGTTATATATCTATTATATGTAAATGCGTTATATATTTATTATATGTCTACTATATATATCTATTATATACATATTATATATCTAATATATATTCATATTTGTATCTCCTTCACCTAAACTATCTTAACATATCTGTTATATAACTGATATATACCAGTTATATATTTAGAACGTAAAAAAGAAAATTTGAAACCGTTTTTATATGATAATGTAAAATTGAAAATTGTGAAATCTTTCTTTTGTAATTTTATAAAAGTTTCGGTCAAATTTATATATTGTTCTGTACGCATTTATCATTGGCCGTAAAAAAAAAAAACCCCCAAATGATAAGGTTTTATATTCATAATTGAACTTGGAAAGTTTCTTTTCTTGTTTACTAAATAGTACTATCATTTCCTATGTGTAATTTTAAAAATTGAAAGGAAATAAGGAGTCCCGCAATACACTTCTTAACGAATTTAAGAAGTGTTAAGTAATGTTCAATGTCCACTATCTACGAAATTGATAAAAGAATACTCTTATTTCTATAATAATAGTTTGGTTATTTCATTAGTGCGGTGTAATGTTTAATGTCTATTATCTACGAAATTGATAAAAATACCCTTATTTCTATAATAATGATTTGGTAGTTTCTTCTATAGTTTTGTTATTCGTGACATGTTTTGTTTAATTGTTGATCATAGTTATTTGTTGTTATTAAATATTTTTTATGTCCAAAATAGTTAAAGCAAATTCTTGAAATGGAGAAAGACAATTGTCACTGATCTTGATGTGTTATGTATGTATTTGTGATGATTGATGAATAATCACAAATACTTGATGTTTAAAATTAAATTTGGACCTACAACACAAATTCTGCTACATGTGTCAATTTGAGCCCTATCAGTATATACAGGGAAATTTACATGGAGGGTTCAAGTTTCATGCCAAAAGATCCAATTTTCAATATAATTTTTGGGTAAGCTATAGTTGGCTTCTCTGAGACTCCAAAAAAATCTCTCTTAGAGAAAGAAAATACGCATAACTACGCATTCATTGTTCTGTTTAGTTTAAATGTTGAAGATGTGATGTTATCCCACATTAGAATTAAAAAAGAATATTGTATAAATGCACAATTGATGAAATTTAATTTCATATCTTCAACAATGTGGGATAATATCGTATCTCCAATAACAAGAAAACCTAACTTGATGAAATTTGATTCCATCGACACATATCGAAATATGTATCGATATTGACTATATAAAATTAAAACCCGACCTAAGTTTTTCACAAACGGTTCATATTCAACTACAATGACTAAACTCATTAAATATTTCTTCTAATTACAACAATAAACTGGTGTCCTCCTTGACTAGTAGTAATATGTCAACGACGAAACTTCCATTGTTTTTTCATATTTTAATTATTTTTGGTTAAACCCATCCCTACCCCTTGGATTTCGTCAACTTTCGTCGCATGTTACCTTGAACTTTTAAAAATTCTCATTAACCATTTTCAAAGATATAGTTTTTCTGATTTTAAGTTTCAAACTAGAAGTTGAAACGTGATATTGCGAGTTAATTAGTCCATTTTTGTAAAGTTTAATGAGATAACAACAACAAATGAAGATTGAGGGTATCTGATAAAATTTATCAAGTTAAGAGGGGATTTGGATGCATTTCACTATTATATTCTATGAAATATATGCAATTAAATGAGTAATGTGAAATTTGATCCGATGAGGATAATAGATAAAATAATAGCCCATCCGATGAGGTTAAGCCCATCCCTAACCCTTGGACTTCGTCAACTTTCGCCAGATATTACCTTAAACTTTTAAAATTCTAATTAACCATTTGAACTTGGAAAAAATGTACAAGTTTACCTCCTTGATGTCATATTTTAACATTTGGTTGGTTTGAATTTTAAAAGATATAATTTTTCTGATTTTAATTTTCAAACTAGAAGTTGAAACGTGACATTATAAGTAAATTAGTCCATTTTTGTAAAGTTTAATGAGATAACAACAACAAATGAAGATTGAGGGTATCTGATAAAATTTATCAAGTTAAGAGGGGATTTGGATGCATTTCACTATTATATTCTATGAAATATATGCATCTCGATTTTATAGATCGAAAATTTGAATTTAAGGTAAAATTATTTTACGAGTTCACATTGACAACTCCAAAGTTAAGCACGTTAAAAAAAATTTCTCGTCTACTAATTAAGATTTGCTGCGAAAGCAAATACATTGTCAATACAATCTTCTGTAGGGTATAATGCATCACTTATCATGTGGTTTGTACAGTATCATCCATTCATCTCAATTTTCAAATATATTTCAATGTTTTCTCCAATTCTTCTACGTCGGTGTTTAAGGCTTTGGAGCATTGAGGAGTGCGCCAAGTAAGCTAGGATCACGAGATCAGTGCCGTTAGAGCCTAGAGACGTATGTCATCAAAGGCTTTCAAATTTGAATTTTACATATTTGTTCTAGTTTGCATCTATATATTAATTTTACTAGTAATCATTCTTACATTCAATAAAGTATATATTGATTACGAAATATGTACTCATATGGTTGCAATGAATATTGAAATGAGATAAGATTTTCAACAACAAACTGTTTCCTGTAATCTGGCGTGAAATCATCAAATGAATAATAATAATAATAATAATAATAATAATAATAATAATAATAATAATAATAATAATAATAATAATAATAATAATAATAATTTTAATATGGAAGTCAAGGATTTATTACACATCTTTTAAAAAAATTCTGTTGATTGCATTTCTAACTTTGTTACACATCCATTCAACCCTAAATCTCTCCAATTTATTCTAAAAGATAATTCTTTTCCTTTTATCATCATCATCATCATCATCATCATCATCATTATTGAGTTTTTTGCTATATAAAATTAATTTTTGAGGTAAAAACTAGAGCATTTAAGTTTATACAAAATAAATAAAAACAGGTTGAAGCCTAAAGCAATGAAGTATTATCGTTTCGGTTGTTCAGTAAGTTAGCAAGTTCTATTTTTTTTAAAAAAATTAACTCATTGGGATTGCACAGTAATAACAATGAAAAACCTCACCTCACCTCACCCGAATGTGGACCCGAACCTGTGATATCAAAGATTACAACTTCATGTCTCAACTACTAGATTAAATCAAACACAATTATCTCAATTGTTTATTTTGTATCCCCTAGGCTTCGAGGTGTCGGATATATTTACTGATCTGAATATAATTATCTCTTGTACTTAACTAGATTCAAATATTCTTTCCTCGAGACTATTCTTCTAGTCTTATTTTATTATTGGAATTTTTGGCCTTATCGTTTCCCAAATTCTTTGAGAGTTCCAATCTAGTTGGGATGCCCATGTGTTGAGTCGCGGCGATGGTCTTTTTTCTTCAAAAATCAACAATTGATAACATGGTTAACAGATAGGTACTCAGATTTGAAGTAAGAACAACAAAAAACTCATTTTATGAAATTTTTTAAAACAATGATATTCAACCTTAATTTTTTTATTACATTTTACCAGATGAATTTATTTTGTAGATAATGAATTTTTGAAGAAGTTGGATTTCGAACCGCCGATATTTAGTATATGTTATAGATACCACAAACAACAATTATTCCATAAATTTGTTTTTATGAATATACTATATATATTTTAGTTAAATTAATTGTTTCCTTTTCTGAATCTTCATTTGTTTCAATCATATAAAATAACTTACTAGAAATACATCCATTGGTTTAATTGTTTTTTTTATTCATTAAAATTTTGTTTTCTTACATTTTGTGAACAGATATAAACAAATAAAAAACAGTAAATGTATGTCAGCTCAAATGAAAATCCAAAAGACTTATTAAAATTGTAGTTTATTTCTATAAAACTCACTTGTTTACCATGTAATGTGTTATAAAAATCTACATAACCGTGTAAATTAATTTGAGACAACTCTACAGCTAACCCATTCTAGTCTCTTTCTCAAAGGCTGCTACAAAACTCAGCAAAATTTCTACGTACTTCATCACTTCATGCATCCGACTAATCACGTCGGATTTCTCGGGCCCATCCGGAACAATTTCTTCAAAACCATCAATACAAATGTTCGGGTCATCTAACACAGCACTTATAATATGATTTAAACTCGAAGCATCGCCTTTTGATTTCAAGTGCCGCATCACATCCAATGCTTCAATCAAATCGTCTAAGCCAGAGTCTAAGACTTCGGAGCATTGGTCAAGAGCTTGGTGTAAGCGATTATCACGAGGATCGGTGTGACGCTTGAGGTCATAGATGTACCTCGAAAGTGGAATAAATCGGGTATGGCAAACAACCAATGATACCCTAACAAGTCTCGCAAGACTATGTTGTATGTTACGGGCATAAGGTGAGAGAGAATCGTAGCAGAGTTGAACATGTGATGTCATCTTGCAGCTTTGCATGATGTAATCTTTGTTATTCGGTTGTAACGTCCAGTAGGATGGAACAGCGGTGGTCGGAGTTGGCCGGAGATGGAAAAGTGAAATTATGAAAAGGATGAAAAATCGACGCCGTTGCATTTGCATTTGCTTATTTGTTTGCTATGGTTTCTTTTCAATATGATATGTGCTGTGGCATTTTGGGCATTTATAATGCTTCACATGTTACCTGGACATGCACTCTTGTAAATAAAAAAATATTATATGTACATTTTCTCTATATTATAATAATGATGATAATTTATAACTGATTAGAAAATTAAAATGTAATCATATTATTGGCATGAGTAACAAATAATAAGATTTAAAATTTGAAGAGAAAAATTAAAAATAAGATAAAATACAGTTTACAATAGAAATAACAAATATATATAACAATTATTTGTAAAAGTAATATGGATAAACTATTACAAATGGAAAAAAAAAATATACAATTAACTGAAAACAAAGTTATAGACTTGAAACTTTAGTTTACATAAGACATTATTTGTCTGTCACCAATGAATTTGTCTTTAAGAATATATCTTAGGCCAAGTCAACCATATGAAGAGCAAAACACCCGAACCTAAAGCTAGCAACTTAACTGAAAGGAAATGAGAGAAAATACTTAAGAAATACTATTATGTACATTGATTTTTTGGTGATTTTTGTAGTACTTAAAACCGATTTCCAGATTCTCAAAATTGCCAGAAGACAACATACATAACAATCTTGTAATTATAGAAAATAAAGATTGCAGAAAGTAAAGAACACAAGATATTTTTGGGTTGTTCCCTTGATGGTACTATATACCATCCTTAAAGGGTATCTCATTCGATGAAGGATGCAAAGCATCTATTTATTAATGGTGGCGCAAAAAACAAGGGTTAATTACAGAATCCAGTTACAAGCCATGTATTCTTTGAAAAATCCAATAAAATAGAGAAAAAACCCAGCTATAACAGAATAACCCAAGTACTAAAACGCATACAAGAATGAAAAACTCAGAAGAAAATAACAAACCCTAAAATCCTTCTTCTCTCTCTGCAACGCAGAGCTCCTCTTAATTCCTTCATACAAGTAACCCGCATACCAAAAGAAACAATCATTATTGATGATTTTGATCAGAAATCAAACAAGAACAGATGAACAAATGATTGAGATAAAAGCAGCGTGGCGACAGAAAGGCCAAACAAAAGAGAGAAAAGAGGAGAGATATGGGTTTTAGAGTTAAAAAGAGTTTATATACTTTGAGATAGATAAACACTAAGTTTTGAGTTAAGTAGCTGGGTTAAGGACTTTGGGCTTTTAAGAGGTAAAATGAGCTTGCGTTGTTAAAGGGACAATTAAGTACCCCAACATTCTCCACATTTGGTTCTTGAGCACCTCCATATTAATACAACCACTTCAATGCATCCCTAAATCACCATTGGGAAATCACCATTTAAGCTTTAGAGGAACAATTTGACACAGAGTCAAATTGCACAATTCTTAACCTTTTTAAAGCCACCTAAAACTTCTTGTCAATAGGAATAACCTTAGTAAGTAACTCGGATGGATTAATAAAATTATGAATTTTAATCACAGAAACAGCACCAGAAGCTATTATATCATGCACAAAATGTAAATTTTATATCTGCATGCTTAGTTCTTTTATAATAAATTGTATTTTTTGAAAAAATGAATAGCAAACTGAGAATAATCATAATTAATATTTACAGATTCCTGTTCAATAACAAATTCAGATGCAATGCCTTTTAACCACAAAGCTTCTTTCACTAATTCAGTGAAAGAAATATACTCTGCTTCTATGGTAGAAAGATTAACTACATGCTGTAAGCAAGATTTCCAATTAATGAGATTATTACTAAGAGTAAATAATAGCCAGAAATAGATCTTCTCCTATTTAAGTCTGCAACATCAAAATCACAAAATCCCTTAATTTTTTTTATCTCATTACATTTACCATACAACAAGCACAAGGAAAAGTTACTAAAAATATACCTCCCTAATCATTTAAAAACATTAAAATGAGATTTATTAGGATTGGACATGAGTCTGCCAACAAGGCTAACAACATAAACTATATCAGGCCTAAAACACACCATAACATACATAAATGATCCAACCATATAATGATATGGAACATTAGACATGAATTCAGACTCATCAGCAGTTATGTCTTTAGAAGCACAAAGTTTGATTCAGGCACGTCCTATGGATGTGGTTACATCCTTATTCTGATTTGGCTCAAAATTATCCAAAACTTTCTTTATATAGTCCACTTGAGTTAATATCAAAACACTTTTAATTTTATCTCTGAAAATATCAATGCCACGATCAAAGTCTTTCATTTAAAAAACAATATTAAATTATTCTTTAAGTTTTTTAAATCTAAAGTTTGCTTTTACTAGCAATTAACATGTCATCAACATGCAATAGTAAATATATGTAATTATTATCAGACACCTTATTATAGTAGATACGTGAATCATTATTACTCCCAGAGAACTGTAGACTAATCATATATAAACTCATCTAACTTTGAGTACCACTTCCTTGGGGACTGCTTAAGACCATACAATGATTTCTTTAACATTCTATTTTGAGGAATTTAAGGTAAATATATGTGTAGATGGATGAATAAAAACCTTTCATTGCTGTAACAAAATAATATGCATTTTGGCCACTTTTAGAAAGTAAATTGTTTAGTTGGCTTTGGTATTTAAGTGAGAGGGAAAATAAAGATGAAAGCTGATTTGGGGTTAGTTGTAGCAGTGACGTTACTCATATATTTTTCACCTGTACCATTGTTTCAATTTCTATCAAATACAAGACTTGTTGAATTCTTGAATATGAATAGTTGTATGATTGCTATCTTATTCATGCTTTAAATATTTTCCTTTTCAATACATTTGTTGTATATTTTTCTTGACTATTATATTCTTCCAAACCTGATTGTTTTCCATTAAAAATTCAAAAGTAGTTATGTAGTTGCTATGGTTTTTCAGAAATTCTTTGAGTGGGATGCTGCTATAGATCCAATGATGAAAATTGCATGGGAAAGGTTAACTGGAATTAGGTATTGCGAATACCTATCTCATATGAGGAAAAAATGGAAGAAGTTCCAATGGTTCCTTTGGATGTATGGACTAAATGGTGCGCTGATTGGACTACTCCAGAAGCTTTAGCAAAATTTGAAAAGGCATGCTTGAATAGAAGATAAGGTGGAAATGGACTAGCTAAACCAACACATACTGGCGGGTCTGTATCAGCTAGGACAAGTGCACAATGACAAGTGCACAATGACTGGTAATATCATTGTTGGATTTGATTTACGTGGACTTGTTTACCAAATATAATATGTTTTATATCTATACGAAGCACCCTTAGGACACCCTCCATCATTAGTTGATGTGTTTCGTGATTCTCATACAAAAAATCATGATGGAAAGAGCTTTGTTGATGACCGATAAAAAAAGGTGTAAGTTATTGACCTAATCTTTATAGCAAACTGATGTGAAAAATTCAGCATTAGCTTTCTTATTAACAATTGAATTTATGTTTATCATGATTTGTTGTATAAATATTCATGTTTGTATGTGAGTAATGCTTAAATATGTCTGTCTAAGTGTATAGATTGCTAACATCTTATATATATATGCCATGAAATATGTTTCTTTATGCTTTCTTTGTTTCAAATTCTTAGTAATGTCATTTGTTGATTTGATCAAACTTAAAATTTGGATATTAACTTTTCAGAAACCGATAGCTCTGAACCTGTTTTTATGACTTAATGATTAATGTTTTTTAAACTTATGAACTTCAAAAGTAAAGTGATGACATGAAACTATAGAATTTTATAATTGCAACAATGGTCGATGTTGGAATTTAATTTGTAGTTGTTACATGTGCCATTAAGTCATTAACGTTGGAGGGGTAAAATTTAATGGAAATAAGATTTTTTATTTGTTGAAATTTTTGCAAATGGTAAGAAGTTCAATTTTTTTTATTGTATGCTCAGTTTCTTGTTTCATCAAAGTTCGACATTAAACCTCTTAAAATGGAAAAGGTTTAATGTTGCCCTCTTGTTGTGTAATTACTTTATATAGACAATGGTTTCCTTAAATATTAAGAGTTATGTCTGAGTTATGTGTTTGCGGATTTCTACCTTCCAAGGGAGTAGTTTTTCATCTACATATGGTAGATAAGTGATGATAATATACCTGTACAAATCATGTTTTATCTACATGTTGTTTTCTAGTAAACTTAGGCATTTTTATGAATTAATGGCATGCTTCATTTTGAGTTTTTGTCTAAGTATGAGTTTATGTGAAATAAGAAATCATGCTTCAGTAGCCTTACAACTATGCTACCTATAATGTTTTTCATCTATTTCAATTCAATATATAACTATTTGTGGATATTTAATGTTTCTCAAGAGGAATTTGTACTTCTTCGTGAATAATTAGGTATAGAGGAAGAGGTAGATGGGAATCAGTTATACTTACAAGTTGGTGGAAAAGATAAGCGTAAAAGGATCTATGGCATTGGTTCCTTAGCTTCCCAAGTGCCATTTGGAGCTACTGGAAGAAGTTCTACTAATTTTCACTCTTTATCAACTTCTGTTGATGTACAAAATCAACTTAATGAACTTAAAGAACATCTATAACAACAAAAGAAGTGTGTAGAGCATGATAAGAAAAATATGGAGGAAGCACTTGCAAAGGAAAAGGGAAGAAAGAAAAGAATTGTTGAATTGCTTGGAGCAAGCATTAGCTGTCATTGCTACTCTTTTTGTACGTGGTACCACCTTCTAATCACCTTACCATCAAATGCTAAAGAGTATCCCTTTTAGATATACTTAACTAGATTTTTGGAGTATATGTGAAGAGTGTCAGCCTAGTTAGAGGGTATGCATTAGGTAGAAAGAAATTTTTGGTTAGTTAATGCTCCAATATAAGTAGGTACATGATATATGACACTTACTTTTGGATTGTTTATATGTAGATAGTTTTGGATTATCTTTTGGAACTTGGAGATTATGTAATATGAACATCATTAATATTGTTGATGTCTTAACGTAT
>CATIWQ010263220.1:0-39108 GCA_949673415.1 Euphorbia schlechtendalii | reverse complement strand
TATATATCAACTGAGGGGAACTTAGTATGCACCGCTTGAAAAAAGGCTATGCAGTAGCTGAGGTGGTCCTCCCACCAAGCTCCCCGGATTTTCTTAACCTTCAGTTTTTATTTAGCCTTATGGTGTTCATACTTTTGCTGAAGGCCTTTCAGCACTGCCCTCTTCCCCTCACCATCAATGCGCCAAAAGTCGAGGCCCTTTTACTTGCAGCCTCCACCTCTTCCTTCTCCTTCCTCAAGCCCTCCACTTTGGCTTTAGTGACCGTCTATCAAACCCTTCAACCTCTTCTCTTTTACTTTAGCAGTAGATTTCATTTTGGCTAAGGCAGTAGCATGCTTCTCCTCCATTACCCACATAGTGGCAATCTTCTCCTTGCACTTATTTTCGGAGAAGAGAAGGTCCTTTTGTGCCTACACCAACTCTACCTCCTTTTTCTTCCCAAGCTCGGTCAACTTCCATGTAGCAGCCTCAATTTCTGCAATCAGGTCCCTCTCCTATTGGACCTCCTTCAACTTTTTGGCACTACCGCACGAAGCTAAGTAGGCGAGCTCTAGCTCTTCCTGAGCGTCAATGAGAGCCCTTGCCATTTGGCAAGAAGCATATTGTTCAGAAAATAAAAACAAAACTTGCAAAGAAAAATTAAAGAGAAGAGACAAAGCACTTACAAGGAGCGCCTGTTGCTCTACATACAAAACTAGTTCCGTGAGACCCATGTCCTTGAACTTTGCATTTTCACTCGGCATCTCGGTAAAGCGTCCTATCTCCCCAACTACCTATGGCCTTGCCAAGGCCACATATTCCCCATGCACCTTTCGCCAAATCTGCCAAAAGAAAAACTTCTCTAAGTCAAACAAAGACTCAACACATGCATCAACAACGTAAGAAGGGGATGAATAGCAAAAGCATGGCAAAACAGATGACATAAATAAAATAAGCATAAGTAGATAGGGAAATTACAAAGTTACTAAACAACTTACCAAATGGTAGATCATGCTTTGCCCACTACATATGCTCTTCTTTGCTAATTAGGGCCTTGCCACCCTTGCTGGCCGTGTTAGCTGCGCCCCTCGGCCTCTTAAGGCCTCATTCCTTTATCTCAATTCCCTTAGTTGGCACCAGAGGTGGCTGCACCTTAGCCGAGGGTCCCTTCAGGTTAGAGGCAACCACCACAGCTTTCTTTTGAAGAGGAGTTTCATACATAACCAAGTCCTCCTCCTCTACTTTCTTTGGCCCAAGGATAACCAAGGGATTAATTATCCTCTCATGAAGCAACTACTGGGGCCAGCTCCCAACATTTGGCCCTTCTCTCTTTAGAACCGCTGATGTGCCCGCTTCAATATTCTTTGTGGCCTTAGCACCCACCACCACTGCCCCACTTGCAGCATTTGTGGGGGTTGCCTCCCTCAATGCCTATGCTTGTGTTATTGTAATTGCAGGGATAATAACTGGTTTCCAATTATTATGACCCATACCTACATAAGCAAAAAGAAAGGATCAGTTCTAGGAATTCTCACCATCCTCCAGACTTAATTCAGTAAAAATAACAGCCCCTTTATCCATCCAATAGAAAATGCCATCACGCTGGCCTAGCACATATTTCACCACTCGCTAGTGGATGTTAGGGCAGATTTAGTGCACTATGTTAGCCTCTCGATGTTCCCAGCCATTTAGCTCAACTGCCTTCCTTCAGGTCTTTGAATCGGCAGCATTTCGACTCTAGGCCGAATGGAAATGGAATCTTCCATTACTCAGTGGATTCGATGCACTATCTACAGCGGTCACTGGTTGTGAAAAGATCCAGAACCACTTATTTTTAAAGTCCCTCAAATGGGATAGCTTCCCCAATGGCTTCGGCATTGGCTCCCTCGCACTCCCCAAATACACAAACACCCGGAGATGCTTGGTCTTTTGCTTAAAGAAGAGGTCGACAAGCCCAGTCAACATAAAACCCAAGTTGTGGCACATCCTTGCTAGAGTTGCTAAAGTAATCCACGCATTAGGGTGTAGCTGGCTGTGACATAGAGTGAACTCCCTAAGCACATCCAACTCCCCTTGGTTTAAGGGAAATTAGAATCCCCACTTAATTTGTTGAACTAAGACTGGGATAAACCCCTCTACCTGATGATTCCACATCACCTGGCCGGCATCAGGACCTTGTCCATCATTCTCGTGAGTCTCACCAAGGAGAATCTCATAAGCGTCTCCAGCCTCATCCTTGGTAATGGTCGACAAGGTTTGACAATTGGCGCCTTCTATAGGAAAAGGAGAAGAGAACACTCCTTGCACTAAGGGGTAGTGAGAAGCCAAGTTAAAACCCCAACCCACCATTTTAAAATTCACCAACGATGGGTTTTGACCTAGGGAGGTCTCCTCTGTAGGACTACCGTAAGACGATGCTCGATCGGGGGAGAGAGGGGGAAAGACTCACTGCACACCATCACCTCTTAACATCGGTGAGCAAAACGAGGAAATAAGGCACATGAGTCAGTGAATTCACTCAACATTTTGAGTGAATAAAAATTGAAGTTGGAAAAAGAAACAACAAGGATAAAACATTATGCAAAATCACAAGAGAAACAAAAAGCAAAACAAAGACTCCCCAGATGTTAGTAAAAGTTGATGGAGTCAAGAAGTAAGGGAAGGAAATCGCCAAAAAAATTTTCAAAGCAAAAGGGTAGGCAAATACAGAGGAGACAAGAAGATTTTCATAAGGGAGATAGCCCACCATTTATAGGGAGCAGAAATTGCAGTTATCAAAGTAGTTTTGAAATTCAAAAAGCTAATTATTACAAGAACTAAAAAGACACAGAAGAGGAAGTGTCAAGTCTTTTTCAATAGAAACTACCACCAACGCGCTTGTATGGTACGTGTACCTTACACACTCGGATCTAAAGAGCCTCAATAACTTCAAGGGTGGGATACTTGATACCAAGGGCCATCTATGCTGGCGTGCCATTGACATGACCCACTTCGCATGATCACTTGGTACTTGGTGGAGATCATTCTCGCTGAATGACCATCAGCATCACCCATAACTTGTCCTTGGCTTGGCCCTCTACGAGATAAAGGCTTCAGCATCCACCACCTTGCTGAAGCAATAGGAGCCTTAGCCTGACCCACCTCGTTGATGGTGTAGATGCTTCAGCATTACCCGCACAGTGGGAGCCCACTCACTCTCTCTCTCTCCTCTATCACATTATATGTAAAACTATCAAAGTAGTGTAGCGCATTAAATGCCTTGAAAGCGGACAAGAGGAGAGACATTATGTCTCACGCTTTAGCCGAATTGGTGGGTCCCTCCACATCATCATTTCACTCACCACTATAAATAGCAAGGCACATTCCCACATTTGAGGTAAATGTATCACTCATTTATTACTCTGTAACTACTCCCAAAACCCCTCTCTTACTTTAGCATCGGAGGGTCTTTGCCAGAAACTCCGGTTGAAGACTTATTTTGTAGGCTCAACGAACACCACCAAGTACATTGAAGGCCGTAGATTCATAGCGATAATCCGTATTGATACCAATATTTGTAAGAATCGAATTGATTCTTCACTAAAAGATGGATTGCAAACTAAAACAGAAGAGAGAATTCTAAGTTTCTTATTATATAATCTCGTTTTTTTGGGATTTCTTGATTGTTTGCTGTAGGTTTTAGAATTGATTACCATTGAGACAGATTTATTGGAATCTGTTGAAATCAAAACATTGTTGATACTTGTATTATTTTAGGAGAAATGAAAAAGTTGGATATCCCATCAAATTGTTGTACTAAGTGTGAAATTAGTTTAATTAAATGATATTCAATTAGAAAAATCTAAATCCCAGCTTTTGTTAGCTTTTTGAAGAGTTGGGTTAACTTCTTAGTTCTAATGCTTTTTCACAGTTCACCACATTAGTCGTCATGATTGTGTGGTTATATTATAATAGTGCATTTCGAGCTGATATTTCCTTGTACACACTATGATATGGCTAATAACAATGTTTAAACTTTCTCAGCGAAAAAAACTATGTTACATAGGATGATTTTTGATATATACTTCAATAGTATGTTAAACTTCTCTAACTTGCATAACCATATTTTTCATCATTTTTCTTATCAATATGTGTGTGTTGTTTATTGACACTTGCAGTTTAGCAAGATATGCTTTGAACCTTCTTCATGAAAGGAAAAACAAATATGATATCATCATTAGTGATGTCAATATGCCTTACATGCATGGATTTAAGCTTTTAGAATATGTTGGTCTTGAGATGGATCAACCTATCATTACTCATTTCCTTTTCTCTTTACATTTAGATTTCAATTTCTGCAATTAAAACATGCTTCTAACATAGAGTGTGTTTAAACTTCACAATGATGTTTGTTAATGGATAAACAAGTCAGGTGATGAAAGAGGATACCTGAGGTGAGGGACATTGAACTTCTTAAAGGGTTGGATAGCATACAAATGGCGAGAATCGGTTGTGGTCCGTCTGATGATTGGAGATAAATTATGAGGAGCTTAACAGTTTAGTGTTAATGTAAAATGCACCGGCATAATACCACAGCTATAGCCACACAGCAACACAATATCGTATCAAATCATGAATACAACATATTAACATTTACTTGTAAAAACTATTTATAAATTCATCCATGTACTCTTTAATTCAATAATACAAAATTCACAACTTATCAGTTAACTATGTAGTCCTAAACACTATTTTTTCACCAATCAGTATTCAAATTAATTATTTTGGTTTGTATAATCATGTGATGAAATTCAACATGATTTCAATTGAAGCTGAGTTTTGAGACCTGGCTTACGAAGATATGTAATTGAAAAGTTACCATGTATAATTTCATCAAAGATATGTCATTGAAAAGTTACCATGCATAATTTCTAGTTCATTCAAAGTTTCAGCAAATCTCAACAAAAAAGAGATATAGATGTAATTCATGTCGCAAACATAAAAGTATAATGGAGTAATAAACATGAATATTTTAATTCCTATACCAAAAATAGGTAAATGATGCACATTTGCTGAAGAAGTAGAGCGTGGTATGTTTGTACCACCATCTCTAATCTTATTTCTTCACGTTTTTCCATTTCTTTAACAAGCAACTTTATACTGCAATTTTTTGTTCTTTTAGATGTTTTGATAAAATTAGTGTTCTGTTCCTTCCAGCATTCTAGACCTTACTACTTAAACTTGTAAACTTCTTCCTTAATAACAATAGAACAACAGAGATCCCGCTTCATTCATACTAATATGTCTTCTTTAGAATGTTCTAAATATTATATATAATTCAATAAATAACGGCCAATTCACAATAACAGGTAATATCAGTGTCTATAATGCCTTTACAACATTAAAACAAATCAACAGAAGCTACATTTTTTCAGCTCCATTGTTCTCATTTTCTTTTGTTGGCTTCTGTTTAACCTTTTAACTCAAGTGGAGTAGAGCCTGAAGTCCGAAAGCAATCAATTGCTAAAATAATTCGAATTGTCCTATTTTAAAGAAGAATGACAATTGGACGAAGGAACAAAACACGAAGAGAATTCAATTGTAGTAGAATTCTTAAATAAATCTAACCCCGATTTCAATAAAAACCAAATGGGTGAAGGAGTAGAACTCATAGAGAATTGATTTGCAGTAAAAAGCAAAGTGGAAACAAGGATTGAAAGGTTGACGGAGTAAAAGAGAAGACAAACAAGAGAAGAGAAGAAATCAAAGGGTTGAACATAAATCAAAATTGGTTGTCTACCCTAAGACAAATCTTAGCAATGATACGGACAAATAAACAAAACGGGGAGAATTTTACACTCACCAAACATACCAGTGGCGGATCATATTTGGCCCATTGGACCTGCTCCTCCTCAGTTAGCTGAGCTTTCCCCTTGGAGGATTTTCCCCCAACTTCACAATCACTAAGGGGACACTTTTGCCCCCTCTCCCTAATCTCCACACCCTTCGAGGGTGCGACAGATGTTTTCCCCCTGGGAGGAAGCCCCCCAGGGCTAGCCATAGAGACCAAGGCTCGTGGTGAAGTGGTCTCTATGACAACTACGTCCTCATCGGCCTTGTTAGCCACCTCTCACGCAGTAAGAGGATCCAGAATCCCCTGCTCAAGAAGCTATTGGGCCCAGCCCTCGGTAAAAACCTCTACCTTTGGTATCACCTCCACCGTCGTTGAAGTTGTGGCACCCATAGGTGCCAACTTCGCCTCGCTCCCCACTCCTAGGGAGGCTCCCTCTAGCGCTTGTATCCTTGCTACTGCCACTACAAGAACAATTTTGGGTTTCCACTTAGTACGGGCCATTCCTACAAATAAAAGGAAAAGCAATGATTAATTTTTCGAAGTCTCACCATCCACAGCAGTCAAATCAGTATAAATGATGGCCCCTTGATCCATCCAGCAAAAGAGGCCATTGGGTTGACCTAGTAAAAACTCCACCATGCGCTAATGGATGTCTGGCCAAATTTGACACACAATTTCTGCCTCTCGATGCTACAAAGGGCTTAAATCTATGGCTCGGTGCCAGGTGTAGGGGTCCTCAAGATTGCGGTTCCAGGGGGTATGGAAAGGGAACTTCCCATCCCTCAGGGGATTCGGCATGCCCTCATCTACATTATCAGGGGATGGGAAAATCCAAAACCACTTATCCTTGAAATCCCTCACATGGGACTACTTCCCCATAGGTTTCAGTGTGGTCTCTCTTGTGCTCCCCCAAAACACGAAGGCTCCCGAGCTTTGTGCGAGGCTTGAAGAAGAGACGGAACACACACTCTAAGAGGACGAAACCTAGTTCGTGGCACATTCATGCCAAGACAACCAAAATGATCCAAGCGTTAGGGTACAATTGGCCAGGGGACAAGCCAAATTCGCATAGAACGTCCACCACATGGCATCCATGGGGAAGCGGAATCCCCAATGCACCTGCTAACAAAGCAAAGGCACTAAATCCTTCCTAGGGGGATTCCACATAACCTCCCCCTTCTTTGGCGCCTTCCCCATAACGCCGCGTGCCCCAATAAATAATTCAAAAATTTCACTAGTCTCTTTCTTCTTGATAGTGGTGGGGGTTTGGCAATCCACCCCTTCAGTGAGGAAAGGAGAAGAAGACTCCCCCGCCACGATTTAGCGACATGGGACAGAGCTCGAGCCACCCCCCACCACCTTCACCACAGCGGTGGCCTCAGGCCCCTCAAGGGCAACACCATAGTAGCAGGACGGGGGTCACACTCCTCCGTTGTTTGCAGGTGGCCGGCACGGTGGACCAAAGCACAAGAATCAGAAGAACTTGAAGATATTTTACTTTGCATAAAAAGAGGGAAAGAAAGACAACTCACTCAATGGAAGACAAAGGAGTTTGGTAAGAACTCATCGAAAGAAGGTGAAATACTAGAAAGGAAAGAGCAAATTAGGATTTCAGAAAGCAAATCAAACGAAAGAGCAATGAAGAGCGCACACCCCTATATATATATATAGTAAGTCGCATAGAAAATGAAGAGGTATACCCATTAAAGGAACTGCAGCCATCATTATTACTTCAAACGGTGGATAGGAAGAGTCATGTCAGATCAACAGTCGTAGCTTTCCAAGGAAAGATGGTACGCATGCTTAGGGCACGCGCGTAAGCCTTTGACGATCCTAAAGAGCCCTCATTTGGGCTCTTTGGGGGGGACTCCTGATATCAAGGCCCATTAAAGGCCCAAATAAATGTACCTTGGCCCAAAAACATGGCCCCTCAGCCAAGCTACGCTTCGGCATAAACCCACGCTGAATTAAGACCTACGGCGTATAGCTTTCTAGATGATATAATGTGTATTATATGAGTTTGCAATTTAGTATAATGTTCATGATACTAGATTTTTGGTATAATGAAATCTGGTATAATGAACATTGTATTAAAATGCAAACTCGTATAATATGAATTATACCAATTTTTATCCAAAGTATATCAAGTTGGATCTTGTTTTAAAGATAAAAATGAAATGAACAAAATGTCCAAAGAAATTGGTTAAAAAAAATTTACAATTTGAGAGATTTGTTTATTTTAAGTTAAGAAATTCAAACTAAATAAGAGAGAGAATGTTGTTATTAGTAGTAGTGTAATTCACGTATAAGTTCAAATAACAAATATAATAAGAAAAAATTATTAATATATCCTATTTTAGATAAAATTACCATTAAATTTAAGTAGTTACCATTCCTTAAAATGCCCTTGATTTTTATTCTACATGTCACCTAATGCTAAAATCACACTATCATAGAAATGCTATCAGGAATAAGAGGTGACAATATGGAATCCAAAAGTTAAAAATATTAATAAGACTCATTTCATTGGTTGTTTTATGTTGCAACAAATGGTACTACCTAGCAAGTGCACTAGGGTTGGGTTTAGTTTGGCAAGAATAAGTGTCATATCCCATAGGGATCAGTCTTAAATGGTCTAAAATTTCCCTAGTAGATTGGCTCGAAAAGGTTTTCTTTTGATTAAGGTTGTTGTGGTGATAATTTAACCAAATAGTATATATATTATGCATAAACTTAAAAGTAAGAAAGTAACAATGAAAACAAATACAAGCTTAACCTATCTAAGGATAGTACAAGGGTTTCCTCCATTTAAATCATGCAAACAACCTTAATCAAGCATATAGATCTAAGTTTCCCAACCTCATTTCCCCGAGCTTATCTCTCAGCCTCACTTGGATTCTAAGGCTACTGATCTAAATCTTCCCTAGGTCTCAATAAATCAAAACCCTTGCATCAAGTTTAGTTGAACTTTTAACATAAACTCAAAACCCCTAGCATTTATGCAATTTCATCTTGATCTCATACATTATGTATGTGTGTGTTTATAAATCCACCATATTAAATCTCCCCTATGTCACATTAATATGATTGTGACCACAGATTTTTGCTACCCTGAAAGTCAATGATGAAAGATTTACATTTTATACTCTATTTAGCCAAATATTTTAGGTTCAAAGTTAATTATTCGAATTTACCTTCAAAACCTATCGAAAAATAGCACAAAAAACCTAAAAACCGGTTAAACTCTCAAAGTTGTCAACGATTGGGGTAGGCTACCGCGATCAATTCATCTCGGCATCACCTTCATGATCATGGTACCATGATAGACTTCATAATATTAGAATCACTTTAAATTCCTTTTTAGTTGGATGACCTAAAACCATTTTTTCCTATTCTAAATCATAAAAAATGGTAGCGAGATCACAAAATGGATACCATAATCAGCCTAAATCAGAGGAAAGATATGATTTATTTCCTTTTTTCGGGGGATTGATCTTTTACCCAAATCTTACCCACTATTTTCCTATAAATATGACTCAAATCTTTGTATTACGGGTTTTAAATTTTTTATGTAAGGAATCAAAAAGCTCTTAAGAAAAAACCAAATTTCTTCCTGAATTTGTAAAAAGTCTTGGACAAAGAATGGAATCGCTCGATTCATTTACTTGTTCATCACCGATCCTTATTCGGTTATCAACCAAATCCCAAACACCAATCCGTTACTTTCCTCGAAGGTAAATTCTGGGCTTTGACATTGAATCTATCATAAAGTTGGATTCTACATAATCAAGAGCAAAATGTCTATTTTTCTGTGTTTTTGCCCATTTAACCTTTGTTTTGTAGCTTTGCTTGAACAGATTTCGGTTCCAACCTATTGTAAGTACCTTGTATGAAATCTTGGATAAGTAATTGAGTGTAAACACTTAATTTTTGACATAATGTTGTGTAGATTAGCTAAGATAAGGCTTAAAATAACATTCTTATTTTCATCTTCATTTTTCTAAATGATTCATAGGCAATATGAATATGTTAAATACAAAATATTGGTATAACTTTGGTTTGTAACAAGAAATTAACTTAAATAATAATGTAGGTAACTTCATCCAAACCCTAATCCTTATATTCAATGTTTAGAATTATTCTTAGAAATGATGATATACCAAAATCTTCCTAGAAGAGAAGGTGGTGATTCTATGTCTTAATTTAGGAATTTAGGTTCTTAAATCTTTTAAATATTTTTCAAAGTAGCTTGAACCTTATTTGTAATAATTTTAATAAGAAGAAATCCTTCGCATATCTTGAAAATTAGTGAAATTTCCCGAACTACAAAATATGTCCCAAAAAATCAATTGACACGACTTGCTCCGTAGACCTGTTAAAACGTTGTCTACTCATAGTGGTGACTTTATTGGGGATTTCTTTTTATTAAACTTAATTTCCAATGTTTAAAAGATTTGATGAAGTACAAAAAAAGTTGTTTAAGTTAATTTTATCCAATATTTTTCATTTAACATATCATATTCATTTGCAATAGTTAGAATATTTGCATTTAGGATAAGATACCCTATTTAAGTCGATCTATTCAGGTTAGCATCGCTTAAACCTTTCACGGGGTTTAGTTGTACCTAATGAATAGCCACTCATAGCCATATCATATGTTCAATACCCTTCATAGGGTCTAAGATATATCATAGTGTTGTGGGAACAATCTACATCAACAACCCGACTTTCAACCTGCATATCGTAAGCCATATCACTTGTTTTTTCCCTAGCATTACCCAACTCATAGAAATTAATAGTTTAGGTCACACGTTTTATTCCCTTATGGATGTCAAAGCTTTTTAGAGCCAAGCCTAGTTCTAGAACCTTTATCCAATCAGCGCATTGGAGAAATAAAGAGGATTTGAGGGATATGGTTAGAAGAATCATCCCTTATTTACTATGTTGTGATATAAAATATATAATATGTGTTACCATGCTATGTGATACGTATTGCCACACTACATGCTACATGCTACTTTTTATGACTTGCTATATAATCAATATGGTCCGAGTCATATATACTAACCATAAAATTATGTGTAGACAAAAGAACACACATTTAGTCTCATATATTTATTTACTCATTTTATACATCTCTCAAAATGCCTATAAACCATCTCAACCCTATTTATACCATGTACATTCAACATCTATACCTTGCATATTTTTAAAATTATACCACGTATAATTTAGGCCATGTCATGTCACCACTTTGACTATACCATGCGCAGCTTAGGTTTTACCTTGTCATCATTTTGTCTATACCATGTATATTCATCATTTGTGCCATGTATTCCCAACGTCCATGCTATGTATATTTTTTTACCTATGCCATGTTTAGCTTAGGTTATGCCATGTCATCATTTTGACAATACAATGATTAGCTTAGGTTATGCCATGTCACCATCTTGATTATACCACATCAAACTTAGTTTGTACCACATCATCGCTTCAACTTTTCCATGTATAACTTAGGTTATGCCATGTCATCACTTCAACTTTTCCATGTTTAACTTAAGTTATGCCATTTCATCATTTTGACTATATCATACTTAGCTTAGGTTATTCCATGTCATCATTTTGACTATGCCATGCTTAGCTCAGGTTATGCCATGTTGTCATTTCGACTATGCCATGTATATCTTTACAAACTATACCATTTTTAGGTTAAGTAATATCATGTATATTGCTACACCTATACCATGTATAATTATGCATGCTTATACTTAGTTTGCCTTTACCATGCCTACGCCATATTAAAGTCCTATTTACGTTACATTGTGATTAAACCATGCATAAATTGTACCATACCATGTATGATTTAGGTTGTAGCTTCATCCCATTTTTACCATGCTCAAGTTAACCTCGTGTCTGTACAACGTATATTTCACATTCTTAAGTCATTTACAAATCATTTATACCATTTATAGATCAAGTCTAAAACTATGTTTATATTATATCATGCTGGTGTAAGTTTACCATGCTTATACCATGTATGTAACATGTATGTCCTACATCTAGACCACTTATACGCTACCCTTATGCACCACACGCATCTTTATCATGTATATATCATGTCTCTCTCACCTATATAATATTTTACTATGTACATGCCATGTCCATTTTAGTCTATATTTTGTTCATGCCATGCGTGTACTACTTTGATGTTATACCAACATTACGTTTAGATTATCTTTAAACTATGCATATCATTTTTGTATCCTCACATGTGACTGTTATGTTATGCTTCTACACAACCCGTCTCTACGATCCATAGGCATTTCGAGAGCATTTGTGACTATGAGTTATATTAATGTGTTTGTTATTTTGAACACCGCACACACAGGACTTTATTTGAGTCTCAAACCATCATGACATATGCACTAACCCTTTGTTTTATAACTATGTTTCATATCATAAATTAAAATTACATACACACACTACACACACCCTCATAACTGATAACTTCATGTACCTATACATAACCCCACGAGCCAACTAATCCCACATTGATTTTATCTCAGTTTGGAAAAGGAACAATGGATGTCTAATAAGATCTATTGAAATGAATCAGTCATCCTTCTCTTGTGAAGAAATGCTTGCGACCTTCAATGAATTTGTGAATTATGAGGCTTTTAGGGACACCATCTAGGAACCTGTGGTAATTTGTGTAAAGAACTCCATTAGCGCTCAATTACAAGCCGCAGTTGATATCATGGTTTTCAAGGTTAGAGAGGTTGGTAAAGAGGTGATCGTGATAGGAGAAGAAGTCCATTTTGTTAATGGAAGAAAGTAAGATTTTATCCTTCCAGAATCTCTTGCTCCTTATTGCCCACCATATGATAAAAAAATTCCAGCATCATCATTTATCCATCTAAACCATAATCATGAAAATGTATTGCATCCCCGATGAAAACATTTGGCTAAGATGTTCTCAACCTCACTAAATTGTTCTTCACTTATGTGGTATGGAGGCTTACCCAAAGATGTGAAGCAAAGTTGGCCTCGCCTTTCCAAGTTCTTAAGGACTAGTTTTCTTACAATGAAAGGCCAAAGGTTTTCCTCAAGGACATATGTCAATGCCAGCAAGAAGAAGGTGAAAGCTTTGGCAAGTACTTTCGCAGATGGATCAGAATCCATTTGACCCTAAGGTCGAAACCTGACTTCAAAGATTTAAATTCCATTTTGATATATGGAGAACATCCTTAACTCAAGAGGGAGTTAGTAATTTGAAGGTTTTAACACTTTGATAACCTCTACAAAACCACAACTAAACTTGAGGAGTCCTTCAAGTGAGCTAGAGGAAAAGGAAAGGTGTGTAAAGCTAGGCCATCTCAAAAGGATCCCCATGGAATCTCCCCTTGGAAAGACACATCGATGGTCTTTCTTTGAACTTTGGAAAATCTTAGCTTGGTAAGTAATCCCGTATCCCACATGACCCCGCATCTTGAAAATGCCAAGAATTTCTGCACTTTCCACATGCATGATAGATATCGTACTTATAACTGAAATATGCTTATAAATTTCATTCAGCTTCTCATCAAAGGGAGAGTGATCACCGATGCTTCTCCAAGAGTGGATTTCAGTCACATAGGGGTGCAAGATTAATGAAGCCCCAAAGGAGGAATATGTTTATGGGAGAAGGTAGTGGCCTAGGGCTAGAAATGACAATCGTATGATCGTCTCTGCCAACTTACATAACCTAAAGAAAGAAGAAGATTAGATGACCAAAGATGTGAAGATCGAGGGTTTAAGAAAGGTTCCATATTGCAAACCAAAGAGCTATGAAATGCAAAAGGAAGTATCTGCCCATCCCTAACTTTCAAATGCTAAGGAAATTGTACTATGATGGAAGAACTCACTTGAATGACCACATGAAAGAGTTCTTATATGTGATGGGAAGATTCAACATGCATCCTGCATTTTGGCACACCTTCTCCCATTGACACTCGTAGGTAGGACTATTGGTTAGCACCAAAGGTTGGACAACGTCCAACAGATGTTTTAGTCTAAATTAAAAAAAGACTTCATCTTTATTTTTACTTTCATAGATCCTCTTGAATACGTAAGGAAGTTTGGGTTGATGAGTTTAATCCAATTCAAGGAAGACAGTGCAGCTTAAGATAAAGAGATGGAAGCACAAGTAGTGGCGCTTATCTAAGAATGGCCGAAGAAATAAAGGATAATGAGATCTAGCCAACATTATCTCCATTTTCTTGCTTTTCTTTATAAATAATGTAAACCCTATGAGGTTGAATTCAAAAATAATAAAAGAACAATAATTTTACTTACTTTCTTGATGTCACACCTAATGGTGCATTGCGCTCATTTGAGCATACACATAATATCTTTCGCATACATGATATTTTTGTGAATGAAGTTAACTTGAATACAATTAGAATTCCTAAACTTATATATGTTTCAAATGACTTTTCTCTCATGGTAAAAGAGATAATAAAAGTACTAAAAAAGCATGTTGTTATGTTTTCTTGGCTCTACGAAGATATGCTTGGTATCGACCGAGAGATAGCCAAGCATCACATTCCAACTGATCCAAATTTTATACTTGTTAAACAGAAACTTTGTCGTTGAGACCTGAGTGGGACAAGAAAGTCAAGGAAAAAAATTCCAAGCAAATTGAAGCAAAGTTTCTTGAAGTGGTTGAATATATGATGTGGATCGCTAATGTAATTTTTTGGCTAAGAAAGATGGAAAGGTTCGTGTTTGTGTGGAATACTGAGATCTCAACAAAGCATCACCAAAAGATGACTTCCCCCTACCACTTATTGATGTCCTTATTGATAGTGCAACTATGGTAGTTATGCATTCATTCATGGATGGAATCTTAGGTTACAATCAAATTCTTATATATATCATAGAGAAGGTTAAGACTGCCTTTGTCAATGAATGGGGAGTGTTTTGCTACCAAATTATGCCCTTTGGGTTGAAGAATATGGGTGCAACCTACTAGAGAGCCAAGATGACTTTTCTATATGACATGTTACATAAAGAGGTTGAAGCATACATTGATGACATGCTAGTGAATTCTATGAATTGAGAAGAGCATTTAGTTATATTGAACAAGTTCCTCACCAAAATTGAGAATCACAACTTGAGATTGAACCCAAAGAAGTACGTATTTGGGGTGATCTTTGGTAATATACTGGGGTACATTGTCATTCAGCAAGGATTCAAGATGGACCCCAATAAAATCAAGGCAATTCATGCCATGCTTACACTAAAGATGGAGAAAGAGGTCATGTCATTCTTGGGCTCATTACAATACACTAGTAGATTCATTTCTCGCCTTACCATAGTTTGTGACCCTATCTTTAAGTTACTAAAGAAACTAAAAACCATTCGAATGGATCAAGACTACTTTGTAAATCTATCAGTCCTTAAGCCCTCAATCTCTAGAAAATGTTTCATTCTTTACTTGGCAATCGAAGAAACTTCTATGGGAGCAATGCTAGTAAAAAAGCAAGATGACAACAAAGAACTTGCGATTTACTTACTCAATAAGAAGTTGTTGAAATATGAGAGCTGCTACACTATCTTTGAGAAAACATGTACCACAATGGTTTGGCCCACCAAGAATTTGAGACACTATTTCCAATCATACCCAATCCAAGCAATTTCCATTATCAATTCTATGAAGTATCTTTGTGAGTCCCTCACTTTGGTTACAAAATATTTAAGATGGTTGTTACTTTTATCAAAACTGACATCAAATCATAACTAGTAAAGTAATAAAGGGATGAGAAGTAGCCAAATTCCTAGTCAGATAACCATTGGAGTCTAACCACGTAAAGAATTTAGAATTCCCTACAAAAAAATAGCCATGGTCGAAGAAGCTAAACCTGCATGGACTATATACTTCGATGGATCTGTTAATAGAAGAGATGTTGGGCTTTGTGGTTATCATTGTTACTTTAGAAAATGAAATAATTCCATTATCCAAATGCTTAGATTCCTTAGTCACCAATAACGGAGCAAAATATGAAGCATGCTTGTTTGGGCTACTAGAACTCCTAACAGTAGGGGTAACTAAATTGGTCATAAGCATTTAGCCTTGGTAATCCATCAAGCGGTGGGGGATTGCGAAATCAAAGAAGAGTCTCTCTGTCCTTACCTTGAAGTAGTTTGGACTCAGTAATCAAAGTTCAAATACTGTTTGTACCAATATGTTCTAAGAAATAAGAACCAAATGGAAGATTCTTTGGCTACATTGGACTCCATGTGGGAAAATCCTCAGGATAAACCAATAAAATCATTGATCCTCCAATAATCTTGTTGGTCCGTAAACCGACTAATAACAATAGTAGAGGGGGTGAATGTGAATACTAGGTAACTTTTATATTCTTTTCGTTTTATAGTTAACTTAGTATAGTTTTTATATGCTTGTTGAGTATGCATACTGAGTGCGATATAAAAACTTATTAACTACTCAACAAGGATGGCATAGTTTATCTTCAACCTCAAACTGAGTGAAGATTACTCAGTACGAGATGGATAACTAGCAATTGTAAGAGAGATGAATGAGCAAGATGCTGGAGAAGCTAAATGCTTAGAGATAGAACGATTACACCTGAGATTTTATCCTGGTTCAGCCTTTGCCTAATCTAGTCCCCAGATCCCTCTCCGAGCTTTAATCCACTAGTGGTTCGTTCCTTCAATAGGCGGAGAAGCCTTTACAGCGGGTAGACACAATTACCGAAAGTCCCCCCTTTCTAACTACCGCTCAACCTCAGTTTGGGTACCCTTCCCAAACTAACACTTAAGTTGGATAGAATAGATTACAGAAAGTCCCTCCTTTTCTAACTATCACTTCCTCAATTTGGGTAACCTTCCCAAAGTGACACTCAAGATCTCAGAAGAGATTTGTGAACTGAATTCAACTTATAAAATGTTGAATCCTTATAATGTTATATCTCAAAATGGATTCTCTCTATTACAAACAGATATAGAAATGATTGTTTGCTTGCTTGATTTGAATTTCTAAGAAGCAGAATGATAGTTGCTTAGCTCTTTAGGAAATTCAATGTGATTCGTAGTTCACTTTCTTTTTTTTCAACGTATGCTTCAGTCTTCTATTTATACTTAGAGGATCTGCAGGGTAGCCATTGTAGAATTCTCATCTCTGTAGTTCTTTAATATTTCTTCTCTTCACATCTTTCAAATCTTCTCGTTGGAGATAGCTTCTAGGACATTCAGAGATAGAAAAACGAATGTTGAGGCGAGATAAGCTTCCATGGATGAAAGCTCTTTTATCTTCAAGTGAAACCAATTTGGAGAGAGAGAGACACGTGATGTACAACATACAATCTTGATTGGTTAAAGTTGCTGACATATTCTGGCACGCGCAGAGACACTAAGTAATGGTGGTTAACAGAGGTGCACTCTACTTGGACTTTTGTGAAAAAGTATCAGACGAACTTTAGTAGAGTGGAGCCATTTTGACTTATTGTGAATATTCTATTGTTTGTTGCATTGATTAAGAAAGCAACAAAAAAGAGTATTCTATTTCTTAACAGAAACCATTAGTAGTACAGCTATCAATTAATTCTCAAAGTGTCATAATAAATAGTTGCTTTTAATTAATAAAAGCAGCACTCAGTTCGTGTTGAGTGACTATTGCCTAAATTGCATAGTACTCAGCATGGATTTTACTTATTAAAGCAGAACTCAGCTTTTCCTATCTAAGATGTAACTTAATTAATTACTTACAATAAACTGAGTTGATTTTTCTACAATACTCAAGTCTACTTCATTAATTAAGAGTATACTTAGTACCTAATTAAATTCGCTATCCTATTCGGTTTGCTATTTCAAAAACATTTTTAAGTACTTGTTAGTAACTAATTAACTTGGGTTCTACAATCTCCCCCATTTTGGACAGATAGCAAACTAGGTAAATGAAGAATTTAATAAAGTGAGATAGTTTAGCAAAAACAGATATACCTGGATAGAGATGTAAGATTCCCTTTGCTGAGTGACTTCCCTTAGTCAGCTTGAACTCCCCCATACTGAGTGAGTCTTCCTTAAGTAGCTCAGCTCCCCCATACTTAGAGGATTTTCCTTTTGGGACTTTTATCTTACCTCAGCTTTTCTTCAGGGTTTGGTCTCTTGTATGAATTCCTGCATTATACATATCATCACAGTAGAAAACATTCATACATCATGTTATAAGTTAAGAAGAACTTAACTTTAAGGTGAAAACTTGTATTTTATAAAATAATAACTTAGTCAGTACATAATATATGTTCTGAGCTAAGATTACATGAAATCCTATTAGAAGTTTTAACTACTCAGAACTAGCCTAACGCCTATAATATGATGAAGAAGAGGATCCATGCTATCTTTGCTTGTCTTGAGCTCTTGACCTTTGCTGAGGATCCCTGTGCTTTGGTAGAGATCCCTTTAGCAGACTTACCGTTCGGGTAGCATCTTTAGCTACTTTCTCCCCCATTGCTATCTGGCCTCGAACAATTTGATCCAGGCATAGATTAAAGGCATCGAGAGCAACTTGGAAGCTTTCCTATTGGCCTATGATTGCAGGGGAAATCTCTTGCTCAAGTTGCTCCTTGCCCTTAGTTGAGAGAAAATCTTGGTCATTCAGTTCACTCAGCAGCAAATGATAGCTCCTTGAGAGATGAGCGATCTAATCAAAACCTTGGCTCGCGAACTGTTGAAAACATTAGAGTAAGCCGAGGATGTCCATTGCTGTCAGTGGGATCTTCAGCCTTGAGTCAATGTCGCAGATTTGAGGGTAAATGGCAGCTATATATTTGGAAGTGAATTCAATATCCTTGCCATCCATTTCTCTCAATTTCATTAGGGCCTCAATCTTCTATGTTGTGGCATAAATGTTGGATTTTAACACATCAAGCTTGGCGTGAACTGACAATCCAGTCTTTGGGCATCGAGACTGGCTTGAAGGCATACTAGGCATAGAGAAGGTAGGAAAGATTTATCCCGTAGTGGATACAAGGAACTTCTGTGAAGAAGCAACCTTATCCGTAATGTGGTCTATGATCTCTCATTGAATTGTTTGCATCTTGGTGCTAAGAGATTCTAGATTACCGCTAGGTGCCTTATCCAGCTTTGTAGAGATAGTCTCCAACAGCTTCAAGACTTGGTCTTGTTTCTAGTCATGAAGGAGCATGAACTTGGCCTCTTGCTCCACAACCTTAGCTATGTTGTGGCTAATATCCTTTGTAGTCTCCACCTCTATGGTCAACTCGGTAATCTTGCGATTAGTGAGCCTCTTTATTTTGGCCTGTTCCTTACCAAATTCATGAATCTGTGTCACCTGAGTAGCCATGTTGGTAATCAAGAGACTCAGCTACTCAGTGGCAGCATCCACACTACCCTTTATCTTTCCTGCGACATCTTTTGCTAACATAGTAGACATGGGGATAGATGCAGTAGCTACCCCAAGCTAGGCTGCAGACTCAGTTAATCCGTTCAGGATCAACACCATCTTATCAACCAAACTCTTGGCACTCTCTTTTGCCAAGTGATTTCGAATAGCTAGCAAGCTGGCCTAGATTCACTCAAACTCTTCAAAATAGAGAGATTCACTGGGCACACTTGTGTGCTATTCGAACTCAAGCAATTTTACCTTGGGTTTGGCGGATAAGTCCATCAATTCTTGAGTCAGTAGCACTTGGCTTACTACTCCATCTAACTCAGCATCAGTCCTGAGTGCTGATAATTGCTTTCTAGCTAACTCACGGATCTGTGCAAGGAAGGATGTATCAGCCATTTCTAGCTGTCTACTGGATTCAGGTGCTTCCTTGGCTATAAAATTTACCTCAGTAGACTGATCACTTGCTTTTCCCTACTAAGCGGAGTTCTCAGCATTGGGAACTTCCTTAACTAGATGGGTTAAGGGGGTAGAGGATGGGTTTGAAGAAGAAGGTGGTGTTTGGTTAGAGGAAGGAACTAGCTTAGGAGGAATAGAAGGAACTATGGTTTGAGTTTGATTTTGTACTGGAGAAGGGTTAGGTACTGGTGAAGGAGGTGAAGAGGAATGGTCTTGGCTAGTGGTTGGTGAAGAAATGTGAATGGGTGAAGATTGGTTATGGATTGAAGAAGATGAAATGTTAATGGGAGAATTTACAATATTAGTAGGAGGTGGAGAATCTACAGTTGGTAATTTAGTATCTATAGGAGTAGAAACTAAGGGGATTGAAGAATGTACAGGAAGAGGAGATTGAGGATTTATAGAAGAAATTGGGGTAGGATTTAGAGGAACCCCTGGATTAGTTGTTCGACCTAAGGATGGGTCATCTTGAGGTTCTTCAAACTGAGTAGAAGGTTTCTATGTTTGAGTGACAAAGGGTAAGGAGATGTTGGGATCCTGAGAATTAGATTCCTCAAGGATTACAAATGGGGTTTCTCCAACATCATCCTCACTTCTCACCACCTGAACATTGCACTTCAGAGGTATATGGGTGGCAGAGCGCTTGCGCTGAGTGTTTTTAACTTTGCCAATTACCTCATCAAGCTCAGCAGCAGCTTCTTCCTTACTCTTCTTAGCCTAACCCTACTCCTTAGCTTCTTCTGAGGTATCCAGTTTGTGCTTTCTTTGGCGTAGGGCTTCCTCAGCCTTAGACTCGGTTTCTTCTTCTTTGTCATCCACCATCTGCTCAGTAAGAAATTTGGCCTCCGCTTTTGTGCACAGGTTTTGGCCTTCATTTGTCTCCTCTGGCACTGGGGCTGAGCAGGAACTTCATTAGACTTGGCTGGGCTCTTCCCTTTATCCTTAGAGGAAGAAGCCTGTTATGCTGTGGAGGAGATGGAAGCAACTATCTCAAGGTTTCTTGAAATAAGGACATTATCAAAGCTTGAATCATCCCCAAACTTAGCCACAAAGGGGTCTTCCTCCTCCTTACTGATATCCATAGGTACTACTGTTTGTACTGACTTAAGCTTGCACTGCTGTTTAGCTTTGTTGTACCTAGCATGTACCTTTTGAAAGGTCAGCTTGCTGAAGTGAGACATTTCCAGTGTCTTCTTTACTTGAAGAATCGATCTACTAAACTCCCCCAAAAACTCACCCAAATTGACTTTCACTTCCTTCATTATCTCATATATGAGGTAGCTATAGTGATAGACGGTAGTCACTTTGGTCAGGTGATGGAGTATCAACACTGGCCATTTAAGTTTCTTACCCTCTACCATATAGTAGACCACACACCTTTCGAAATAGGTGTAGCTAGTCAACAAGCCAGTCTTTGGCAGCAACAGCTTCACAACCAACTCATGGCACATCCTGGCTTCCCAAGATATCTCGCTGGCTACAATTTCCCCAGATATATAGTTGGCGGGGAATTCCCAATCTTTAGGCATAACCACTGTATCTTCATCTCCATACCTTTTGAGCTGAGTGCCTGAATTAGACATGTTGAGAATACTCGAAGTGAGCTTGCTACAAATCAGTGTGGTCTTGCCTGCACACTCCATCAATAAGACATCATTAAAGCCCTCAATAGTGTATAGATGAGTATAGAAGGCTCTCATGAGTCATGTTACTGCTGGACCATCCATCCTTAAAAATGCACTGAGTTACTGTTGCTTGATGACTCTATGCATCGTCTTGTTCAGTAGTAGTCCTTCATAATCAACCTCATAGACTAGGCCAAAGTCTAGGATGTTTTCCCAAGCAATTTTGGCGATTTGAATTCCTTTCTTCAAGGTGATTTTCTCCATTTTTCCTTGATTGTCCACCACAATCTTCATCTTAGTGATTTCCTTGAGTTTGTAGGTACTTTCGATTTTCACCATTTGAGAGCTTGAAGGGAGAAAACATGAGAATTTGCAGAAGAGAGAATTTAGGGTTCGAATGCTTTTATGTTTTCAGATTCAGAAAGGAAGTAACACTTTAGCCTTTTAAGTTTAACTTTTATAGGCAGAGACCCATTTCAAAAGGTACGTGTCATAATCTCAGCTTAAGATGGATAATTAATGCTGAGATTAATAGCTAATGAACCATCTTAGTAAAATGGTGAGTTTAAACAAAAACTGTTCAAATTCACGTCATTTGAAAACGTAGAGATTTGAGTTAAAGATTGCGAAACTGAAAACAAACTCATGTTGTTATTTTAGGAATACTGACGGTGTCTATCCACGTGTCTTCTCAGAGTTTGATCTTCAACACTTAGCCAAAATTTTGAGAATTTCATTTCCCTTCTTATCATGGATTTACCATACCAATTAGCTACCTCAATGTAATGAACTGCTCCTTTGGTAATGGCTTGGTGAAAATGTCAGCACATTGTTCTTCACAAGGAACATGCTCCAGCTTGACATCTCCTTTTAGCACATGATCTCTAATGAGGTGATGTTTGATATTGACATGCTTCATTCTTCCATGTTAGACTAGATTTTTGGATAATCAATTGCACTCTTGTTGTCCCACATGACTTTGAGACAATTTAACTTGATTCTATAATCTTCCAATTACTGCTTTATCCAAAGGAGTTGGGCTACGCAACTTCTAGTTGCCATGTACTCAACTTCAGCTGTACTCAGCGCAACTGAGGTTTGCTTCTTGCTATACCAAGAAACAAGGCATTCTCCAAGGAAGTGGCATCCTCCTGTTGTGCTCTTTTTGTCCAACTTATCTCTTTCATAGTCTGCGTCTGTGAATCCCTTAGGAGTGAAATCAGAACTATTGGGATACCATAGACTTATTTTGTTGACTCTTGCAAGTATCTGAGAATTCTCTTCACAGTTGCTAGATGCGATTCTCTAGGATCAGCTTGGTAGCGAGCACAGTAGCACACAGCATACTGAATGTCTAGCCTGCTAGTAGTGAGATAAAGAAGACAGCCAATGCTTCCTCTATAGAATTTGCTATCTATAGGTTTTCTAGCTTCGTCTTTACTCAGTATAGTATCAGTGGCCATGGGAGTTGACATTGGTTTTGAATGCACCATGTCAAATTTCTTCAAGATTTCTCTTACATATTTAGCCTGCCTAGTGAAAATTCCATCTTCAGTCTGCTTGATTTGAAGACCAAGGAAGAAATTGAGCTCTCCCATTATAGACATTTCGAACTCGCTCTTAATTTGATTGCTGAATTCCTTGCACAGTGTTTCATCAGTTGCTCCAAATATGATATCATCAACATATACTTGAACTAGTAACACATCTTCCTTTCTTCACTTGATAAATAGAGTCATATCTGCTTTTCCTCTTTGATAGCCTTTGCTGATTAAGAAATTGGTTAACCTCTCATACCATGCTCTTGGTGTCTACTTCAATCCATAGAGAGCTTTCTTCAATTTGAAGACGTGCTCAGGATTTTTGGCATCTTCAAATCCTGGAGGCTGGTGAACATAGACTTCTTCTTGGATGAATCCATTTAAGAAAGCTCTTTTAACATCCATTTGAAATAGTTTAAAGTTCATATGGGATCCAAAAGCATAGAGGATTTGAATGGCTTCAAGTCTGGCTACTAGGTTATAGGTTTCATCAAAATCAATGCCTTCTTACTGATTATAGCCTTGAGCGACAAGCCTGGCTTTGTTTCTTACAATATTGCCTTCTTCATCAAGCTAGTTCTTGAAGAGCCATTTAGTGCCAATTATTGATCTTCCTTTAGGCTTAGGAACTAGATCCCAAACATCATTGCGCTTGAACTGTTCTAGTTCTTCTTGCATTGAAATCATCCAGTAGTCGTCTCCTTTTGCATCTTCAAACTTCTTGGGTTCGATTAATGATATGAAGGCTGGATGACTCATCATCCTGCTAAGTTGTCCTCTTGTCATTACTGGATTGTGAACATCATCAACTATGCTATTAAGCAGATGGTTACGATGAGCTCTAATTTCTCTACGTAGACTTAGATAAGCTACTGGAGGATTGATAATTGGATGCTGAGGAGGAGGTTCATCTATTCCATTGTTGAATTTGATTGAGAGATCTTTATCATCATCTTTGGTTTCCTCAACATGGAAATCCCAAGCTGAGTTGGGCAACTCAACTTGCTGTGTACTGAGCGAATTTGAAAACTGAGTGGCCCCTTCGTCTACTTCATTTGGATGTCTCTCTACAATGTTAGTTTCATCGAAATATACATGCATAGACTCCTCTAAAAGACCGGTTCACTTGACATATATTCTATATGCCCTACTGTTAGTTGAGTATCCAAGAAAGATACCTTCATCAGACTTAGGATCAAAATTTCCTAATTGCTTTTTGGTGTTAAGAATGAAACATCTATATCCAAAGGATATGAGGTAACCAATCTTAGGCTTGCGCCCATGCCAAAGCTCATAGGGTGTTTTCTCAAGAGTTGGGCGAATTAAAACCAGATTTAAGATATAACATGCTATGTTAACAGCTTCTCCCCAAAAGTATTTTGGTAGATTGTTATCACTCAGCATGGTTCAAGCCATTTCCACTATGGTCCTGTTCTTTCTTTCTACAACTCCATTTTGTTGAGGAGTATAGGAAGAAGAGAAGTTGTGCTCAAAGCCATGTGCTGAACAGAATTCTTCGAAATGGAAATTCTGGAATTCACATCCATGATCACTTCGGATTCTACTGATTTTAGTTCCTAGTTCATTCATTATCCGATTACTAAGCTTGACAAAAGATTCATAGGTCTCATCTTTGCTACTCAACAAGACTACCCATGTGAATCTCGTGAAGTCATCTACAACAACTAGAGTGAATCTCTTACCACCCAAACTCATAGGTTGAATTGGGCCAAAAAGGTCAAGGTGTGGTAACTCTAATGGTCGCTTTGTTACTACGTGATTAATAGATCTAAATGATTTCTTAACTTGCATACCAAGCTGGCCAGCAGAGCAGAGTTCATCCTTTTCAAAGCTGATGCTGGGTAACCCCACAACTAATTACTTTTTGGCTAGTTTGGACAGAATGTTCATATTGATATAACCCAACCTTCTGTGAAATAGCCAAGCATTTTCCTCCTTAGATATGAGACATACATTAGAGGAGCCAGGGGATGAATTAACCATATAAACATTATTAGTTCTGGGAGCAAAGAGTACGGTTGAGTTAGTCTTACTGTCAATTACTGAGCATCCTGCTAAGTCGAAAATAACCTTAAAACCTTTGTCGTAGAGCTAGGCTTTGCTGAACAGATTGAACTTTAGTCCTTTGACTAGAGACACCTCTTCGATTGAGGGAGATACGCCAACAGTGCCACACCCTACAATCTTGCCTTTTTGGTTATCTCCAAAACTGATACTTCCATTTCTCTTACATTCCAATGAGATGAACTGGCTTTCATCTCCTGTCATATGCCTTGAGCATCCACTATCTAAGTACCACATATGAGAGTCATCAGCGAATCTAAGGCTCACCTGAAAAACAATTAAGTTTTCTTAGGTACCCATGCTTTTGAGCTGGGTCCTCCCTTGTTAGCAATTTTCCCACAAAAAAATCGCACATAGTTTTTATCTTGGGCTGGCTCACTTTCTTCTGTTTAGAGGATTTATTCCTCTTTGAATTGCGAGTTTGGTTATTCAAAATTTGATTTTTGGCAGGAGGAGGATCATCTTTCTTCTTTAATGCTGATATCTCAGCAGTCAGCTCATCTAATTTATTAGTGAGCATGCTGATAGCACATTCTTGATACTCAACTTTTTCATGAAGAAAGTGGATATCTAGCGATAAGGAAGCATTAGTATCTTCTAGATCGTCACTTCTCCTCACTATTTCTTTGATGTTTTTCATTGATTTATTTGTTAGTTTCATTACATCAAAGAGAAACTGGGTGAATTCTTCAACTGATAGAGAAATATCAGAATGTACCTCAGTATGCTGATCATTCTCTTTATCATGCTCAGCTTCAGAGTTATCAGCGAAAGACTTTGAACTAGATGTAGATGCTAAACGTTCGCCATGATTGTTGAAAGCCATCAAGCAGAGATTGGTTGAATCAGAGACTTCTTCATCAAAAGATGAAGATTCTTCTGAGTCACTCCAAGTGGCAGCAAGGGCTTCAATCTTCTTGGAGAATCTCTTCTTGAACCTGTCCTTCTTTGCTTTTGGACAGTTTGACTAGATTTGACCTTTTTCTCCACACCCATAGCACTTGATGTCTTTGCTGTGCCCTTTTCTTAATCATTCCTCAGCTCCATGTTTGTGCTGAGTTGACTTGATTTCAGCAGGAAACTTCTTCTGATTGAACTTCCAGTCCTACTTTATAAAGCATTTGAAACGCCTTGTTAGAAGAGCCATGTCTTCATCAGAGTCACAACTGGTGGACTCATCAGATGATTCAGCTTTGAGGACAATGGCTTTACTATCCTTGCCCTGATTTCTCTTGGAGTCATCTGAGTATTTTCTCAACGACATCTCATGGGTCAGCAAGGTGCCTATCAGCTCATCATAGCTATAGGTCTTAAGGTTATGAGCTTCCTCGATTGCGTTCTTCTTGGAATCCCACTCTACTATGAGAGTGAGGAGAATTTTCTTTACGAGCTCTTCCTTGCTGAACTCCTTTCCAAGTCATTTTAGTTCATTATACCTACACCTATTACAAAAGATAATGTAAGTATGGAATAGCCTACTATAACACTAACATTGCATAGGTCACATCGGGCTCCAATCGCTCCCGAGAGATACGGGTTTTTCATTACTGATGATAAACATCTCTTCCTTATGGAAGATGATGAGCCTAGTACTTACAAAGAGGCAATGGAAGGCTTAGAATCTGACAAATTGCTTACAGCCATGAGGTCGGAGATGGACTCCTTGAATGAAAATCAAGTCTAGAGATTAATTGATGCTCCAAGTGGGATTAGGCCCATTACATGCAAGTGGGTTTCTAAGAAGAAAACTAACATGGACTGTAACATAGTTACCTATATAGCAGGTTGGTTGCAAAAGGGTACAGTAAAAAAAGAAGGCATTGAGTATGATAAAAAATTTTCACTGGTGGCCATGGTGATATCTATAAGGATACTCCTTGCTATAGCAGCTCATTACGATTATGACATTTGGTAGATGGATGTGAAGACAACATTCCTTTACGGGAATCTGGAAATGGATGTGTTTATGGCACAACCCAAGGGTTTTACATCCAAGGATGGCTCAAAGGTATGCAAGTTGTAAAAGTCAATTTAGGACTTAAGTAAGCATCAAGGAGTTGGAGTATTAGGTTTGATGAGATAATCTGAGAAATTGGTTTTGTATCAAACGCTAATGAGTCCTGTGTATATAAGAAGGCTACTGGGAGTGCGACCATTTCCTTGTATTATATGTCGATGACATATTGCTGATAGGAAATAATATTCTTTTTCTTCAAACATGGTTATCCAAGAAGTTCTGGATGAAAGACCTAGAAGAAGAAACTTTTATACTTGGTATAAAGATCTACCAAGATAAATCCATAAGGCTGCTAGGTCTTTCGCAAAGTACATGCATATACAAGGTTTTTGCTATATCTAACCTTGAGCTGTCAAGAAAGGGTTATCTCCCAATGTCTCACAAGATTAACTTTTCTAAATCTGAGTGTCTGAGAACAAAAGTGGAGAGACTTTTCATGAATGGAATACCCTATGCCTTAGAGATAGGTTCCATTATGCATGCTATGGTATGCAATTGGCCTGACATCTCACCTACATTGAGCATCAGGAGCATATTTCAATCTGACTTAGGTGAGAAGCACTAGATGACCGATAAAACTATCCTTAAGTACTTACATAGGACTAAGGATATGTTTTTAGTAAATGGAGAAGGTGATCTCACTTTGAAGGGATACACCGATGTGAGTTTTCAGTCTAATAAGGATGATTATAAATCTCGGTTAGGGCATGTGTTTATGTTAAACTAAGGGGCAGTTGTTTGGAAAAGTTTAAAGCAGGATACGACTACCAATTTAACCATGAAAGCTGAGTATTTAGATACTTGCAAAGCAGCTAAGCAAGCCATCTGGCTTAAGAGATTTATTGGTGATCTCGATGTGGTGTCTAGCATTGTAAATCAATAGCAGTTTATTGCGATAACAATGGGGCTATTGCTCAGGAAAGGGAACCACAGTCCCATCATAGAAACGAACATATACTCAGAAGGTAATATATCTCATTCTGGAGATGGTAGTAGGAAAGATATAATTTTAGAATACATCATGAAGGATCAGAATCTAGCAGATGGGCTAACTAAGCCATTGACTCAGGTTAAACATGACCAGCATGTTAATGAGTATGGCATGAAGCACATGGGTAATTGGCTCTAGTGGAAGTGGGAGATTGTTAGACATGATGTATATCCTAGAGGCAATTAGGGCAATATATCTTTATTAGCTATAATGTACAAACGGTTTCAAATTATTATACATAATAATTAAGGCATCTTTGTTTCTTATCTGTGCTTTTAATTAATTTATGTATCTTGCTGGTATCATATATATAGTAATTAAAATGTATATGTGCATTGATGAGACAAGTCCATGGCTACTTCATAGTGTAAAAGTTTGAGGATATAGTAGGAGCTATGTGGTGTGAGAACTGCACATACGTGTTACTAGGAATAGTCTAAATATCCCTAGTCATAGTTTCATTCTGAATGGACTTCAATGGAACGAACATACTTGCATGTTTAGGCTTACTCATTGGATTAGATCTAAGCAGCCAATCTCATGAGTCGAAGGTGGTACCTTGAGTTAACACATGAATGTATTCAAGTAATACATTGGAGACCGCTATAAGAGAGACGCTCAGAAATAACTATATCCATGTTTGGTGTCATGTCTTATTGCATTAGTAATACAAGTATCCTCAAACCTGAGAGGAATTGCTATACTTTGGGTTATACTTATTTATGCCCTGGGGTATAGTGATGATCACATGTTGGTAAGTCGAGTAGTCAAGATGGGATCCATCGCTCCTAATATAGTGATATAGTGGGAGATGTACGTTAGGGCCCCTTGTTGAAGTGACACACTCATAAACCTCTGATCAGAGTGTAAGATTGATAGAATGGGTTTCTAGTCGATCTTGATACATAATGGCCGAGTGGTGTTCTTTGTAAACAAGTCTAATTCCAAGATAGTTTTGGCTATTACATGAGCTAACACTTTATCCAAGATCAATATACTAGATGGTACTTAACCTGATGGAAGGAGTGTATTGTATTGGTTACTACTACAAAACCAGATCAAGTAACAAGAACATGACATTCCAAGTATTGGCAGATCATACACCTTTGCTAGAAAGCCCATTTGATCGTCTAGAGCTATCAGGTTCCATATCGGTCTTGAACACTGAGCCTAAAGGTTCCTAGATGGGAAGCCAAGTTTAGGTTAACCACTAGTGGCTCAATACTTTGGGATCCTATGAGCTCACAGACTTTGGGTCTTTGTTGGACTAAGTAAAGAACATATAGACTAGGTTTATACCGAGAATATCTAGTTGTCAAATTCTTTAGAAGAATTATTAATTGGTTGAACCGAATAAATAATTAAAGGGAATAAAGAGATAATAGGGAAAATTTGCACAGACCAGACCAAGGGAATTTTCCCTTTGCGAGAGGGCCCCAAATGAACATAGGTTATTCTGAGTGGGGCTTGCGCTGCCTCGCGAGTTGAAAAGCTCATTGGCCGCTAGTGTAGTGGGTAAGCCCATGCACCCTACTAGGATACAAGCCCTCAAGCGCTGCAAATGGCAGCGCAAGCCCGCTAGGGCACTACGTAGACAGCTCGCAAGCCCATGCTTGCGGCACAAGGTAAGACCGTAAGGGCTTGCTTTGTGAGAAAGACCCGAGGGTCCTAGTGACCCACATGGATAACCTGCTAAGTGGGATGGGATATTCCCATCCCACTTTGTGTTTGAGGAGGAGCCAAACACTCCCCCTTTTCCTTATATATAGGCCTCCCCTCTCTCATTATTCTACACACTTCAGCTTAACTTTTCTCTTTGAGTTTGATATCTCTTTCTTCATTTGTTGTGCTAGATCCTCCACGAGTTTCTCCAAACAACTAAGAATTCTTTTGAAGGCTCTTTCTAAAGTGAGCCTTCTCGGTTTATTTTCAAGTTGGTCTTCAAGCGATCTAGTAGTTACTATTTACGAACAGGTTCTTCCTCAATGAAGTTTTGGTCAGTGAAGATCCATGTGGATCAATCGAAGAGGCTATCCTAGTTTGGAAGCTCATGCTAATGAAATTCTACAAAATTGCTCCAAGGGAACATCACTACCAAAGAAATAGAAAGCATGCATCAATTGGTATTGTTCTAAATTTAGATGCTAGGTTTGTTTTATGAGCTTTATAAACCTAAAAGCATCTATGGAATGTTTTAACTTAGATTATGTTGAACATGGCATGCTTAAGAGATCCTTCGATTAATTTTAAGTTTTGAAATTCTGCCTTGCAATGTTTGCATGTTCAATTACTTTCTTGATTAACCAACATTCAAGCCACAACTATCATCATCTGACGAGCTTGTTTGAAGAGAAACATTTCCCCTTTTTAATTCTAACTTCCTCATGAGCTTTCTTTGAACTTTTAAAGCTTTTAGTTTCTTCAACTTAAGGTCCTCAACACTTGCTTGCTCTTTGAGTTTATTTCTAAACTTAGTTTCATAAATCTCGAGCAAGTCCATAAGTTGGGTCAGGGTATAGTTGGGTCAACACTTCTTGAGCATCTTCTTGAAAGAATCATATTTATTAGGTAATACCCTCAATATATTTCCCTCAAAGGCTGCTCACTATACACAACTTCCAACTCTCTTAATTTCTTCGAGTTGTCCTAAATGTTTATAACAACCTCTATTGCTAAGGTGTCTCCCCGCAATCTACTGTGGAACAGTTCATATTCTAAACTTTCCACCAATTTGAGATGACGAATCATAGTTGTGAGATCTAACCCTTTGTACACTAGTGCGTGCTTTGGGAGCATGTGGTCTAACATGAGTTTTTGATAAACTCACAATTTCCCTTGTGCTTCTCATAATCATTCATCTCACATGCAAAAGCATTCTTGCCGTGATGTGTGGGACTAGGATCAGTCAAAATATAATCCAAGTAGTAGTTCTGAAGAAACCCTCTAATAGTCTTAAACCACTCATTGAAGTTATAAGCATCATATTTTATATCAACAAGAGGACTGATGTCTATGCTAGTATTTTCGTTATTGATTATATTCAACCTAGATATAAGATAGAATTTGTTTAGACATTAGTATATGTACATGAATTTAATATAAGGTCTTTATTTAAATACATAATTCCTACTATTTTCTTGACATACAAATAGCCCCTTCGATTTAAATTCGGGATATTTGGTCGAACCAATTTTCCTTACTAGGTAGCATCCATAGCCACTCATCATGACCCCTGCTATAGCAGGTCAAACCATAACAAGATAACCATGGTTGGAACCCGTCCATTTATCTCATGCAATTGCTAATCCATTTGAGTTCTCTTTCTCAAGACGTTCGTACCCAATTGTATGACTCTTCAAATGTGTCTCCAATCTGGCATTAGCTCCAATAATATGGACAACTAAACCATTTTGGTTAAGGTATTATCCCATTTTAGTCTCATGACCAAACACATGTTAAGGGAAGGCATGGTGTATATGTGCTTACATTCGTTAATAAGGTTCGTATCATGACTTATGATGGGAAGACTATATACTTCCTTAATATTGTTGTAGGGATTTCATTAGTGCCTCTGGTCTCGCTCTAGTCTAGGTCTTATACAATGGATATGATAATGAAAATAATAATTTTGGGCTACTTGGAATTATTAACTCTAAGGGAACATGCTCGAGACTGGTATATCATAATCATTCCATTATGCCAAGACTCCATATAGCATGCAAAATAAACAAGGTCCATGTTTAAGTGTTTGAATCTATGTTTATAAGTTTAAATATAACAACTTAAACAATGTTTGTAAAACCATATGCGGAATCCAATTCCAATACTAGAAATTGACTAAGTCATAAAAATCCCCTGTGTACTTTTAAATCTAATACCGATGGAAATTTCTAGGTAGGAGAGGCCCCCCTTAAAATGAATGAGAAGCCAACGTCCAATCCTTGCCAAAATAACCATGGGCACTTCGATTCGTTGTACCACAAATAACTATGATAATCACCTAGACTTAGTTTGAGTAAAACCTTAATCTAGTTATCACATCATTTTCTATAATAAGAATTGAAATCGAAATCATGAATAGCATACTTTAATCAATTCATAGAAAATATTATTTGAAAATATTATAATCAATCATGCATAGCATAAGGATGGCTCTGATACCACTGTTATGTTAATCAAGAAAGTAATTGAACATGCAAATGTTGCAAGGCGAAATTTCAAAACATAAAATTAACCTAAGGATCTCCTAATCATGCCATAATTGATATAATCTAAGTTAAAAGGTTTCATAGAGGCTTATAGGTTTATAAAACTTATAAAAGAAACATAGCATTTAAGTTTAGAACATTACCAGTTGATGTGTCTTCTCTTTCTTTTGGATGAGGCATTCCCTCAGACCAATTCAATAGAACTTCATTAGGACGAGCCTTCAAACTAGGATAGCCTCTATGATTGATCCACATAGATCTTCAATGATCAAAACCTCGTTGAGGTAGAATCGGTTAGTAGACACCAACTGCTAGACCACTCAAAGACCAACCCACTAATATAAAATGATAAGGCTCACTTTAAATAGAAAGAGCCTTCAAAAGAATTCATCATTTTTTGGAGAAACTCATTAAGGATCTCACACAACAAATGAAGAAAGATATGTCAAACTCAAAGAGAAAAGCTGAGCGATGTTTGAAATGAGGAGGAGCTGGAGGCCTATATATAGGGAAAAAGGGGGAGTTTTTTACTCCCCTCAAATACAAAGTGGTATGGGAATATATAGGTCACTTGGACTTGTGGGCTACCTCGCAGATCCTCACATAAGGCAAGCCCTAACGAGCATGCCTTGTACCCCAAGCATGAGCTTGCGGGCTTGCACGGCAAGGTCGGGCAAGTGCTACCATGGGCAGTGCTTGCATCCCACTAGGGCGCACGGGCTTGGCCCAAATGCTAGCGACCCATGAGCTTTTCAACTTGCGGGGCAGTTGCAAATGCCCCACTCTGAACATCCCATGTTCATTTTGGGCCTACTCATAATGGGAAAAATTCCCTTGCTCCGCTCCACTCTATTTTTCCATATTTTCTTTTTATTCCCTTTAATTATTAATTTAGTCTAACCAAATAATAATTCTTCTAACGAATTTGACAATCACATATTCTTGGCATAGACCCAGTCTATAGGTTTTTTACTTAGTCCAATAAAGACCCAACATGTGTGACCTCATAGGATCCCAAAGTATTGAGCCATTTGAGGTTAACATAAACTTGGCCTCCCATCCGGGAAGCTTTAAGCTCAGTGTTTCAGACCGATATGATAGCTTTAGGTGATCAACTAGGCTTTTTAGCAACGACGTATGATCCCCCAGTACTTGGAACATCACGTTCTTGTGACTTCATCTGGTTTTGCTGTAGTAACCAATATAATACACTCCTTCCATCAGGTTAAGTACCTTCTAGTTTATTGAGCTCGGATTAAGTGTCTGCTCATGTAATAGTCGTAGCTATCTTGGAATTAGACTTGTTCATGAAGAACACAACTTAGCCATTATGTATCAAGATCGATTAGATTCCCGTTCTATTAATCTTATACTCTGATAAGATGTTTATGATTGTGCCACTTCAATAAGGGACCCTAAGGTACATCTCCCACTATATCACTATATCAAGGGTGATGGATCCCATCTTGACTACTTAGCTTACCAACATGTGATCATCACTATACCCATAATAACCCATGTCATCCTGATCGTTAGGGTATGAATAAGTATGACCTAAAGTATAGCAATTCCTACACAAGGTAACTAGTATCTCAGGTCTGAGGATACTTGTACTGCTACTGCGATAAGACATTACACAAACATATGGATATAGTTATTTTTGAGTGTTTATCTTATAATGGTCTCCAATGTATTACTTGAATACATTCATGTGTTAACTCAAGGTACCAGCTTCATCTCGTGAGATCGGCTGCTTAGATCTAATCCAAGGAGTAAGCCTACACATGCTAGTCTGTCCATTCCATTGATGTCCAGTCTCAATGAAACTATGACTAGGGATTTTTAGACTATTCATAGTAACACGTATGTGCAATTTTCACACCACATAGCTCTCACTATGTCCTCTCACTTTTACGCTATAAAGTAGTTACAGACTCTGTCTCATAAATGAACATATACATATTTAATACTATACACATATGATACTAGCAGGATACATAAATTAATTAAAAGCACTGATAAGCAACAAAGATGCTTTAATTATTATTAATAATAATCCAAAACCATTTACACATTATAGCTAATAAATATATCACCCTAATTGCCTATAGAGAATACATCATGTCTAACACAAACCTCTACTCCATCATCACCACCATATCCGGTGGAGTGATGGTCATCTCTCTAAAAGGTAGATGGAAGGTATGAGTGATATCGAACTACTCTCCACCAAAGCAGACACTATTGAACTAGAGGACTTATTTCCCTTAACCTTCATACACTAGATTAATTCATCGAAGCTGAAATCTATGATCATCCGGTTCACCTCACCATTCTCTATCTTGTGCCACCAAAGGTGACTTAAAGAGAGGGAAGTGCTAATGTCTCTCAAGACCTCCTACAATGATAAACTGTTGAACACATGTTAATAGTACTTCATAGTACTTTAGTTTTGGAGATAACAAATTACTTAGGATAATGAAATAATTAGGTACTAATTATACTCTTAATTAAGTAAGTCAGCTTGAGTTTTTTTTGTGGAAAATAACTCGCCTTGATATAGGCTTTGTTAAGTTATGACTTAAGGTAGTAATGGTTTCCAAGTCGAGTTACTTTTATTACATTATTTATGTCATATAATTTAGCATAAGCTGAGTATTTTTATCTATTTATTCTTAGCAAAAGCTGAGTACTTTATGCGATGCTGAGTAACTATAACACTATGGTTTTTAACTCTTCTGTGAAAATAGAATATTCTTAGTAGATGTTATTCAGGTCCTGAAAAGGATTTGGCATTGAAAACAAAAGCATGTTTATGTAGTCCTCACTTCAAAAGGTGTCAATACAGATATCCTCACTAAAAGCTAAGTCAAAAAGGAATCCTTTGACATTTACCAATTTCAAGCATCGCCGCGCCATCTGAAATGTCAGCAAAAGTATTCAATCAATAGTCAACATGTTTCATTTTGCTCGCAATCTCTCAACAACATTACTTGATGGAAAAGAGTCTTCGATGAGATATTATCAGTAGATTAATATCGTGCTTCAACTTTCAAAGCCTTTGTCTCTGAACATTTATAAATATGTTTCAAATGGATAGATTTTAATGCTGTGTAGAGAAAGAGATTTTGAGAGCTAAAGTCAAGATAAAAAGTTTACAACAGCTACTTTGAGAAATCTACATCTATAAATAGAGCCCGAAGTAGACATTTACAACTAGGTGAATCACCTTGAATTTTCTAAAGAGCTGAAACTATGTCAATGTAATCACAGCCTTCAAAATTCTAAATCAAGAAATCCAAAAGAAAATAACCAATTCCAATCTCTTTGTAATAGAGAGAAAATATATAAACTTAGATTCTACCTAAGTCATTCATTTGTAAAGGAACCTACAACTTATAAGTTGAGTTTCCTATATGCGAAATCTTTTTAATCAAATTTGTGTGAAATCAGTTTGAGAAGGGTACTCAAACTGAGTGAGTGGTAGTTAGCTTGGAAGGTACATGTTATAATCATTATGCCCATTGTCAAAGGCTTCTTTGCCTAGTTAAAGGAAAGAACACTAGTGGATTTAAGCTTGGAAAAGGTATCTAGGGACTGGAGGTAGGCTAGAGGCTGAACTAGGATAAAATCAAGGTGTCTTCTATCCTTAAACTTATCTATTTATTTATTAATTTGTGCTCATACATCAACACTCTCTCTATTTTTATATGCTTGAAAACCATCTGTAGTAGAGTAAGATTTTACTTAGCATAGTTTGTCAACAGATGAAGGTCACCTCAAGTTGAGTGGTTTGTGTTTTAACTAGTTTGCACTCATCATGTTTAACTCAACATACATTTACTTAACTTGGTAAAAGATTTTTAAATCCTTAAAGAATAAGTTAAATTGGCATCACCCTCCTCTGACCGATTATATAAGATAAGTGGACCAACAAGTAGTATAAGAGCAATTGCTCAACTTAAGACTTTGCAATCTTGAGTATAAATATCCACTAGCTTACAATAATCCTTCCCACATCAGCAGTCATGGGTAGAAGACACTCCTTAAAGAAGAAATGTCTGTAACTAGACTTCCACTATTTAATGGCCAACACTACTCTTTTTAGAAAAATATTAAGAAGAATTTTATTCAATCACAAAGCATGCAAGTATGGTTAGACATTGAATTAGGACCCCGAATTCCTACTATCATGAGGAATGTGTTCCTGTTAATCTAGAGGACTATAATGATGCTAACCTAAAGCTTCTCTAAGAGAATGTGACATCCATCAATTACTTACATTGTGTGTTAGACATATCTGAGTTTAACAAGGAATCTAGATGTGAAACAACATAGTAATATGGACGAAGCTTGAAGTCACCTATGAGGGGATTGACAAAGTCAAGGAGACCAAGATCAATTTAATGATTAGGGAATATGAGCTATTCCAGATAGGTGCTAGTGAGGGTATTCAATCTATGAATACTAGGTTTGTTAACATCATCAACGAACTCAAAAGATTGAGGAAGAACTTCACCAAGGAAGAGATGGTGAAGAAAATTCTATGAAGTCTCACCAAGGAGTGGGATGCTAAGAAGAACACGATCGAGGAAGGTCATGATCTTAAGACCTATTGCTATGATGAGCTTATAGGCACCTTGCTAACTTAGGAAATGTCCATAAAGAAATATGATGATGAATCAAAGAAAAGTAATGTGAAAGAGAAGGAGAGAAGAGCGATTATGCTCAAAGTTGATTTATTCGATGAAAGCTAAGAAGAAGATTTGGATGAAGAAGTGGCGCTGATGGCTAAAAAGATCAAGTGCTTTATGAAGAAACATGGGAGATTCAACGAGAAGAAATTTCCTAGTAAGATGAAACTAACTCAACACATAAGAGAAGCTAAAGAAGGAGTATACCAAAGACATCAAATGCTTTGGTCGTGGAGAGAAAGGTCATATCCAATTATATTGTCCTAAATCTAAGAAGGACATATTCAAGAAGAAATTTGGCAAGAAGAATGATCCCTTTGCAGCCAAGTGGAGCGACTTTGAAGAATCTTCATCATCCAATGAAGAAGTAAATGATTTTGCCAATCTCTACTTGATGGCGATGGATAGTGAAAGAGGTAAAAGCTTAACATCAACCTCAAGTGTCAACAATTCCATTGTTGACTCAAAGGTTAAGAGTAACAAAGGGAAAAGTCTCCAAGTTGAGGTTCATCCTGAAATCCCTTTATCCACTGAAGAATTTGCCCAAGTACTCTTTGATGATATGAAACTAACCAATCAGTCTGGTTAGAACATCAAGGAACTAGTGAAGAGGTGTGAGGATTTAAAAGACATTGTTGCTTCCTTATCCCTTGATATCCGCTTTCAAGAAAAACATGAGTATCATGAGGGGTGTGAGCGGATGACACAAAAGTGATGATCCGAGAGCGCGCTGAGATGATAGGCGCTGTCCACCGAGGTATTTTTATGAAAATAAAATACCAAGACGGGGACTCGAAAGTTTAAGAGAGAAACCGAAAATGATTTAGATCGGTCAAAACCCAAAATCGCCATCTCTTAGTGTAGAGTCGCCACTTGGATTAGCTCTTACAAGAATTAAAGTCCTATGAGTCTTAACGTCTGGGGGATGGCCCACTACGATATAGAGATTTGGGATAAATTGCTTACTTCTTGTTGGATCACATTATATTTCATCTACAGAAAACTGTATTTCTTAGTTGTGCATATTCAAACTTATGTCATTTTCGTGTTTATGGTATGATTTATCACGCATGCGGAAAGCAATAAATAAATAAATAGTGTAGTAAATAAATGTAGAAAAATAAATTAATAAGTTACAAAACCTTAGGGGATGCAACCGCCCGCCTAATCTATTAATTACATTTCCTTTTAAAATAATTGCAATACTCGAAGGAAAATAAAATCATAGGTATAAATATAACCTAATCTACCTGCATCCACAAAGGTTAGCATAGGGTATAACACAACTTAAATATTTACACGTATGTTCGATTTGATTTTCGTTAGGCCCGTGTAGCCTAATAAAATTATCAGCAGTTAAAAATTCTTATTTTAGAATAAAATAATTCATTTTATTTACAAATATGTTACTCAATTTTATTTAATGAAATTGATCGCATGGCAAAGGGTGATGTCTGTTATCCGGGAATAATTTTAATTCCCTTCATGAGGGTAGTCTAAAATGTATATTAGAGAAACTTCACAACTAAATAAATAAATAAAATTAATTAAAAGTATAAAAGAAGGTTACATAGTGAAATAAATAAAATGACAAATAAATAAATAAATAAAAGAGTTAATAAAATACAATGTAAAGGAATAAAATAAATTCTAGGTCGATGATGAAAATCGAGTTCGTCTCTGAATTTAGGAGAAAAGAAAAATAAATATAACAATATAAGACACATGAAAAGCAACTCTAGGAACTTAGAGGCTTACCCTTTTGTTGAGAATCCACGTGAACAAATCCACTTGATTTTCGGGAGTGCCCCCCGTTCTTTTTGGTTTGATTTGTGTGAAAAAATGTGTTATTTTTATCATAAAAATTATCAGACTCGGACTCTAAATTTCTTTTAGGTCAAAGAATATCTGAGGATTTTTGAGAAAAAGATGAAAGAAAATTGATTTGAAAAAAATAAAATTCAGAACCCAAACTTGTTTTGGACCCGAAAATAATTGAAGAATTTTTAAAAGAAAAATAAAAATTGTTGTCAAGAAGTTGGAATTATTTCCTCAAGAAAAAATATTTTTTTAGTAAAAAAATTCCGTCATTTCGTCAAGAAAAGAATTTTTTTGTTGAAAATTTTTCGTCCCGTTGTTCTATCAAGAAGTTTTTTTTCAATTCCCCCCCTTTTGTTAAAAATTTCCCTCTATTTATAGAGGGAATTCTGAGGGGAAAGAAAATTCTGCCTCGCCAAAAGAAATTGGTGAGCCACACATTTATAT
>CATIWQ010263191.1:0-30990 GCA_949673415.1 Euphorbia schlechtendalii | reverse complement strand
TACTGATAATGTGAAACGGATACTTGGACACTGGAATTTTGTGGACTAAACCCGACGAGTTGTCGCCCAATTTTGTCTAGTATTAAACTACTAGTACCAGCACTAGTACTACAATATATATACTATGCTTACATTTACATTCAGCTTAATACATAATTTCCCCCTAAACTTGGTAGCTAATAATTTACGTCGATTCCAACTTTCATTTGCCTCCATAACATTCCAAACTTGACAAAATGCACACAATAACTCCCTCGAATTGACATAAAAGCGAAAAAGTCAACGCATGACTGACACGTGTAATGATATGGCTAAAATGTAGTTAATTTAATGTCACATGTGTAATATTAAAGATTAATTTGAATCGTGAAAAGTTCAATTTGGAATTTTTTCTTCTTTATTCTTGTTTTTCTAAAGAAAAGAGTTATTTTTCTTTTTCCTCTATAAAATTTTTTGAAGAGAATTCACAATTAATTTGAAATAAAGAAAATTATATACACACACGTTTCTGCCAACTTAAAAGGTTGTCGAGTGCGTTTTCACCAAGTTCGGGATGTTAGAGGAGGCAAACGGAAATTAGGAATGATAAAAATAAAAAAGTTGCCACATATATATGGCCATGGCAACTTCTACCAATTATAAGTAATGATAATTTTCACTCGATAGGAAACAAAATGTAACAGGCATCCCCCATCCAATTGATTGATAAAGAAAATAGAATCATGGTAGTGTAAATTTTATTTTTCCTCTCGTAAAGGCACACGTTCAGTTAGAGAAACTTCATACGAAGAAAAGTGGTAATAAGAGAGAATACCATCCACCCTTCCCTTAAAGTAACACCATCTGGTTGCTGGAATCTCTTGACAGCAACTGGCATACTTATTCTTGTTTGGAGGGTGCAAAAATCTTTCTATCTATCCATCCTTTACGAACATCACCCAAACCTCCCTTCCCCAAAAAATTATACCGGCTAAAGTTCTTTGTAGCAATCTTCAGATTGGCAAACTCGAATTTACGTGGGACTCTCACACTTGCGGAATAATGGGTAACTCATTATTAAAGATTTGATTGTACTATTATAACATAATAAATTATAAAGCAAAACATTACCTATTTGAATTATTTATATGACGTTATGTAACTTTGATATGAAAGTAGGATTATAAATGAGCTGAGCCATTCATGAATTGATCGGTCTTTGGCTCCACAAAACATCAGCTTGCATGGCTCGACTCAATAGTTAAATGCTCAATTCATGAAGACGAATTTTCAACTCGATTCATAAACGAACCAAACATGAACAAGGTAAAGCTCGGCTCAAAAATTCACGAACAAACTTAATATGAGGTTTGCAAACAAGTTTATGAGCTAACTCGACAAAAGCTCGCAAACAACTTATTTTATGTTCTGAATATAGATTTCATTGGTATGCAAGTTTGATATTATTTGATGATTATAAAATTTGATTTGATTCAACAAGCCTTAAATAATTAGTGTGTGTTGTTTTTGTTTGTGAACAAAATAAACAAATACGGTTGGAAATAAATTCACCAACATAAAAATGAATTTTCGTGAACAGCTCAAAATTTTATACCCAAGCTCGAAAATCTTAACCAAACTAAGCATGAATAATAGCAAACTCGAAACAGCATGACTTGTTCACATCCTGATATGAAAGCAAGTGACTAAAAAGCAACTAAAGGCAAAAGCAAAGGATATTTACATACCCCATAAATACTAGTAATAATAATCTTTCGTCAATAAATGAAAGCTTCGGTTTACTTCTATACCCTCCAGCATCTGCATCTCTAACAATCCATTAAATATCGATTTCACCTTATTACATTGGTTCAGTTTCAAAGATTCCAATAAAGGCAACTCTATCTTGTAAGTCCCACCGAATAAAATTGTAAGACTGGGTATGTGTTGAAGTTCCAAAAGCTTTAGCTGAGGTAATACAAGTCTGCCTTTTCTCTCATCATCATCTTTTGCAATAATTTCTTTCATCATATCACACCGACCAATATATACTTTTTGTAGCTGAACCAGAAGTTTGGCTAGTCGATAGGACAAAAGATGTATATTATTACATTCTGATAAGACTACAAGTTGCAAGTTCTGAAAGCCAGATGTAATTTGGGGTATTCGACACCATATATGCACTTTCTTTCTTAGACCATACAATTTTAACTCTTTCAAAGAAACAAAGACTTTAGAAGCAGCATGGATTTTGTCGAACAAAAATGTAATGGCTATTTTTAAACTTATCAAATTTCGGAACCCTTTTTCTGCCAATTTGCATGAAAATACATAGCACATCTCCATGAGGGTAGTTACACCATCCTTTTTCATGATAATGGAACCTTACAAATAAAATATAAAGTACAATGAAAAATCATAATCAACTAAAATCACATGCATATACAAGTGAAGTGGCATATGGCTATTTTTTCTAAGCTTTGGGATTCAATAAGGTACACTTTTTTTTCACCAAATGCAAGTATATAACTAAATTTGACATATTATATTTCTTCAAAATCATTTTACTTACGAAAACATATAATAACAAAGCCTAATGCATCTATCACCTCTGAATTTATCCAAAATAGTCACTAAGTCATTTGTCTAACCACCCTGAACATTTAAATGTGTCGTTTAACTTTGTGAAGATGTCATTTTTCTGTTTTTTAGTTTCTTCAGCCAGAAACTGACAGTGACATTGAAGGAGGCAAACTGGTGCATATTTGCAAGTTCAGGGTATCTGAAACTTTTGAAAGTTCAGGGTGACATCTTTTTGAACTAGTTTAGCGATGATTATTGCATTAGGCTATAATTATAAGAAAAGCAATAACAATGATGATTCAATTTTTATTCATAATAACTATACATAATAATAAAATAAATAAGTGTAGACGTACCTGTTGGGAGTAAAGAAGTTGGGTATCCCCGACTTGCAGTTTCGCTTTGTTTGTTAATAATGGAAAAATGAATTCTTTATCGTCAACGCGACTTTATTTCAATGTTGATGTGCTTTCCTTTAGCACAAAGGATTCAACGTTACCATGAAATGTGCTAGTTGACCTCTCCTTGCACCTTGAAATGTTCTGTCAACAGGAAACTCACAATTTTTAACACATAATTATAGATAAAGTTACCCCTCAATTAAAAACAATAAGGGAACGAAGAGAAATTTGAAGTATCTATAACTCATCAGTGGTCAATAATTGATTAGCTTCATCAGAAATTTGAGCCCAACAGTTCTATTGTCCTTGGGTACTAATCAACTTTGGAAGTGAATGCAAATCCAGATTTTCAATACAATCAAGCATAAAGGGAACATAAGCATCATTATTTTCGTAGAAAACTCCCTCCATCTCATTACGATCAAGTATCTCAATGTCTTTAAGTTGTATTCGTCTACTAAAAAGTGACACTGAAAACACATATCTCAGTTGATGACAAAAACCTTATTCTTTACTGACTCAAGTTGGAAAACAATTGAATAGTTTGCCATCTATCATTACATATTTCTTTTAGATTATTTAACATCGATAGATGCAGAGTCTCCAACTTCCATAACGAATAGTTGTCTTCTGGAGGAAAATGCCTTTCAGTTGCATCAACTACACATTCTAGTTGTCACAATAGGTGTGACAGTTAGTGGTGCAATCAGAATGAATAGTTAGTCGAGATTATTATACTTAAATTAGTAATATAATTATATAGGAGGTAGATAGATGTAAACTAAATTTCTAAATAATTAGACAATCGATTTTGCTAAATCTTTTGCACAACAGAACACTTTGAGATTCTGAGTACCATACTTATCTTCCCATAGACAAAGCTTGTTTAAGTAATGAGGTGGTAACTGATGGTTAATAATCTTAATGAGATCATGGATTTCACATCTTCCTTCACTTAATTATATCATGGACATCTCCAAACAAGTTTAGGGATGCCCCATTCACAACCACATCTTCTATCCGCAACTCAAAATCCATAGGAAATTACAAGCTACAAATCAGAAGACATAACTCAGCTTCAGTTGGTGTGGTTATATTGGCTTCGATAAGTATCTGTTGAGAAATATACAGGTTGAGCTACATGCCAAGTCATTAGATTTGGAATTTAATCGAACCTGTTTGTCAATGCAATGGAAGCAGTTCCAATGGTGAAAAGACAAGTCGGAATGCTGCTCATCAGTTATTTTCCTAGCCATTGGGCGCATATAACAGAACTGCATGTTATAAATTGCACTTCTTAACTATCAACAACTTATCATTTATCAATCATGAACTTTCAATCATTTAACTATAACAGTTAGAGATTTTACCTTATCGTTTGCAGCTACTGCTTTCATTTTATCAATCATGACCTTTCAATCAACTATTCCAGAAAATTTAACTATGGTCAGTAAATTTATGTATAGAAAGCAAGCTACAAATCAGAAGACATAACTCAGCTTCAGTTGGTATCAACTGAGATGAACAAGTTGAGCTACATGCCAAATCATTTGATTTGGAATTGAGTTGTATCCAATTGATGTTGAACTTCCTCCTCAATTCATTGGAAGCAGTTCCAATGGAAAAGTCAAGCCAGTATGCTGCTGCTCATCAGTAATTTCCGTTGCCATTGGGCGCATATCTGAATGGCTAACAGAACTGCATGTAATAAATTATACTTCTACAATATCAAATACTTAATATTTTATCAATAATATGTTGGCTTTTTAGTATAATTGGATCAACTATTTAACCAATGCGATCATAATATTTCATCGAACAAGTCAGGAGAATGCAGAGTGCACGCTTGTTCGAGTTCTATTACGATACTAAGCTTACGAGGGTCCGAGAATGACTCGTTGCGACTGCTCTAATGGACATGTCTTTGAACAGTTGCGACTGCATGTTTCATGCTTATACATACCTCACATTGGCAACGATTTCAAATGAGGTCATTTTGATGAAATCCGGTTCATTCTATTTTACAACAAAAATTCACTCTAAAGTTCTTGAGTTTTAATGTAATTTAAAAAATTTGGGAGAACCACCGAATTAATTTCAATCTGAAGTTATTTTCAGCGATCCCAGCATAATAAACTTTCAACCTATCAATCCTTACAGAAAATTTAACTATAGTCAGAGATTTCACCTAATAATTGTTTGCAGCTTCTGTTTCCTTCCCCAGTAAACCCTTCCTTCAACAGAACAACAGAGAGAGGAATTTAGCAGTAAAGAGAAGAAGTGAGAAATTATGAAGTGAAATTTAACCTTGAGATGGATAAAATGTTACGAGAATGAGGAGGTGGAAGATACCAAGTCGGGGTTGGATGGAGAAGATAATGGAGATCAAACCGCGATGAAGCCGTTGCAAATAGTTAATGGCTATATTTTTTAATTTATATAGAAGTAAGCTATTAAATCTAGTGGCTCCGCTGTAACGACACAATTTCAAACGGCAATTGAATTCCGGGTTCGAATCCCGGCATCGGAAATTTTTTTTGCGCCCCAAATTATTTCGACATTAAAATTAGACTTTTTTGAACGTTAATTAAATACATACTTATAAATTATAATTATTGAGTACGAATAAGGGGTAAATAAACAATATTTGAAGGGAAGTTCTCAAATTTAGTGATTGATATTAATATATCTCTACTCCTAGCTAGGTCATCCTAAACCTACTCATAGCTAAGCCGCTCTAAGTTTATGCCTATATCTAGGCCTACTTGCTACATCATCATTACATTTCCATCTATAAAAGAGAAACTCATTTTCCTCCAAAAGGTAACTTGAAACTCTCACAAGAAACACACCCACTCTCCTCCATCTTAAGAACTAACTTAAGCATCGGAGGGGCTTCGTCAGAACCCCGGCAAGCCTTGTTTTGTAGGTACTCGACGGGAATCTCAACGGAGCACGAAGACCTCAAAGAACCCGAAGACCCCACGAAGAACGAAGTCGACAAGGATGCCATTTTTGGGTATCGAGGGAAGAATGGACCCCGTTCAACGCCAAGAGGAAGGAGATGCTGATGTGGATAGAGAGAAATGGGGAAGACATCAGATACCCTCCTAAAATGAGATATAAAGGAAAGCCGGGAACCTACTGCGAATTCCATAAAAGCGAAGGCCATGATACAGAGGATTGCAGGGAATTAGCTAGCGAATTAAGCTGGAAGGTTGCGAACGGTCGGCTGAATCGTTTCCTCCCACACCCGCAGAGGGACGAACAGCAAGAGGAAGGGGCGAGGAACCCGCGAAAAGAACAGCGGGGCTATCAACCGCCTCGGCGAGATATTGAGGCAGGCTATGAATCGCCTCGCCGCGAAGCTGACACTAGCCATCACGCACAGCGCCGTCATGCCGAGGACCCCCCACCCAGATGGAAGGCACGAGCTAAATTTCTGATTGTAGACATCCTGCTGGCCTATAACATAATCTTAGGGCACCCACTCATCATCGGTTCAGAGGGAGTCATTAACCTCAGGTATCTCACACTCCAAATACCCACACACCAGGGGGTGGCCACGGCCCGCGAAAATCAACAAGCGACTCAGGAGACATACCTAATATCGTTGAAAGTCGAACCATTGACGATGGAGGAGGATGTCTATCAACAAAGAGTTGTCGAGCTAGCAGATGTGATGGTAGCGGTAACATTAGAAGAAGGAAAAGAAATTCGAATGTCTAAAGGCCTGGCAAGCACAACCAAGGAGGAAATCTTGATGATGTTGCGAGAGAAGGTTCAGGCTTTCGCATGGACCCCGGCGGATCTCAAGGGGGTCAGCCCAGAAGTAGTGGAGCACAGGTTGAATGTACTTCCTTAGGCAAGACCGGTGAAACGGAAATGAAGAAATCACCCCCCGGAGAGGCAGAAAGCAATTGAAGAAGAGGTCTCTCGCCTACTAGAAGCAGGACACATCAAGGCGGTTCACTATCCCGAATGGATTGCTAACGTAGTGCTAGTCAAGAAGCCGAATGGTAAATTTCGCATGTGCGTGGACTTCACTGATTTAAACAAGGCATGCCCAAAAGACAGTTATCCCCTCCCAAGCATTGACATGTTGGTAGATGCCACGGCTGGCTACGCCATTTACTCCATGTTGGACGCTGCATCGGGATATAATCAGATACCCATGGCCGAAGAGGACAAGGAAAAGACGTCATTCATTATGCACGAGGGAATCTACTGCTACAATGTTATGCCCTTCGGCCTAAAAAATGTCAGAGCCACTTATCAAAGAATGGTAAATGAAATATTTGGTGAAATGATAGGCAAAGAGGTGGAATTTTACGTAGATGACATGATTATTAAAAGCAAGGCCGAAGGAGAACATGCCGCGGATATAGCCAAAGTCTTGACTCTGCTAGAGAAGTACGGCCTGAAACTAAACCCGGAGAAGTGTGCCTTCGACGTCATAGAAGGGAAATTCTTGGGGTACTTGGTCTCGCAGAGAGGAATAGAGGCTAACCCCGACAAAATAAAAGCTGTACTTCAGCTCAAGGAACCTCGTAGTATTAGGGATGTTCAGCGCCTGAATGGTAAGCTTAACGCCCTGGGTCGCTTCATTTCCTACGCAGCACGCCGATGCAACCCATTCTACAGAGCTCTAAAAGCAAAAAAGTTCACATGGGGGGAGGACTGCTTCACAGCTTTAGGTGAAATAAAAAACTTCTTGGTTTCCCCACCCTTGCTGAGTCACCCCGTTGCAGGCGCGCCTCTATACCTATACCTCAGCACCTCAGAGGAAGCGCTGGGAATGGTACTTATTAGGGAAGTGGGAGCGGATCAATTCCCGGTCTATTACGGTAGCCGCGCGTTGAAAGGGGCTGAAATCAAGTACGACCGAATGGAAAAGCTAGCTTTCGCTTTGGTTATTTCTTCCCAAAAGTGGCGCCACTACTTCCAAGCTCATACAATCATAGTGCGAACTGATTTGCCACTCAAGAAAGCACTACAGCGACCCGAATCCTCGGGACGTCTCGCCGAATAGTCCCTAAAGCTTACAGAGTTTGATGTCCGCTTCGAACCAAGGACGGCAATGAAGGCACAAGTGTTGGCAGACTTTATACAAGAAGCCCCTCCCCGGGAAAAACCACTCGAAACTACATGGCGAATGTTTATAGATGGTAGCTCCAACAGTACGGCGGCGGGTATTGGAATATACATTGAAGGCCTAAAAGGAATAGTGCTTCGACAGGCCGCTAGGCTGAAATTCAAAGCCTCTAACAACGCTGCGGAATATGAAGCCCTAATCTTCGGTCTGGAGATCATCAAAGCCATTAATCCCGACAATATCAACATATTCAGCGACTCTAGACTGGTGGTCAAGCAGTTTGGTGGAGAATACAAAACCAAAAGTGAATCTATGAGACAATACCTCAGCCGAATCACATCCCTCATCAATGAAATTCGAGCTAAAGGTACCGAAATGACCATTAAACAGATACCCAGAGCCTTGAATGCCGAGGCCGATAGACTGGTAAAAGGAGCATCAAGTGAAGAACAAGAAATTTTGCTTCCCTGTGTCCTGCGAATAAATACTCCAAGTGTGTTAGCAACTGAAATTCTACAATCAGAAACGGAGGACGAATGGTTTAGCCCCATCAGCAAATATCTGGAATATAATGAGCTGCCATCGGATGCAGGCCAAGCCCAAAAAATAGTAAGAAAGTCTTTTCACTACGCAATGATCGACGGATAACTATACCGAAAATCCATAAGTCACCCGTGGCTAAAATGTGTGGGCCGCATCAACGCCGATTACATATTGCGGGAGGTCCACAAAGGCCTCTGTGGGGCACATGAGAAAAAGGACGCAATGGTCCGAAGAGCCAAACTTCAAGGTTTCCATTGGCCGACTATGGAGCTAGAAGCCAAAAAGATGGTCTAGTCCTGTAAAGCCTGCCAAGCCTTTGCTAAGACATCATTAGCGCCAATTGGGCCAAGATCCGTTATTCAGGCTGCATGGCCTTTCGCCCTCTGGGGCGTGGACCTAGTAACACCCTTGCCAAGGGTGAAGCAACAAAAGTGATAGATTATTGTTACCATTGATCACTTCATTAAATGGGTGGAGGCCGAGCCATTATCAACCATCACACTTAAGTAGGTCACAACTTTCTTCACCAAGAACATAATATCGCGCTTCGACATCCCCCACACTATTATAGCGGACAATGGGATGTAATTTAACTATCAAGCATTTAAATGCTTTTGTCAAAGGTTAAAAATATAGCTCCTCTTCTCTAGCGTATCTCATCCTCAGATAAACGGTATGACGGAGGTAACCAACCGGACCATCTTGGAGGGAATCAAAACAAGGGTCTAGGAGCACTGTTCAGCGTAGCTCGAAGAGCTAAACAACATCCTTTGATCCTACAGGATCACTCCTCGAACAGCGACGGGCGAAACACCCTTCCTTCTCACTTACGGAACAGAGACGGTGGTCCCTGTCGACATCGGCACCCCCAGCGCAAGGTTGGCCAATTACATCGAGGGTACCTCAAACGATGACTTGCTGAGGGATAACTTAGATTCGTTGGAGGAAAGGCGAGAGCAAGCTCTCATACGCATGACAGAATACAAACGACGCATTAAGCTCATACGCAACAAGAAGATCAAACCGCTGTCATTCCAAGAGGGCGAGCTAGTCCTTCGAAACACAAAGGACTCCCAAGCAAGAGAGGGCCGAGGAAAGCTCGGCATCAGAAGGGAAGGCCCGTTCAAAGTGACGAAATGAATAGGAGAAAGCGCATACAAACTATCCACAGTTCGGGGAAAAGTTCTACCCCGTACATGGAACGCAGCATCCCTTCGGAAGTTCTATCCAGGAGCTTGATAAGTGACATCCTACGTATTTGTTCATACCTTATGTATTTATTCAATGATTATATTTTGTAAACTTTCAGGGTAATGAAAATGCAGCGTCATGTAAAGCCCTTCCATTTAAGTAAGTAGAAAGCAAGTAAAACAGCCCGCAGGGTCAGATCAGCGAGATCCCATCGGTGCTATCACGCTTTGAAATTAAAGCAAGTAAAATAGCCCGTAGGGTCAGATCAGTGAGATCCCCTCGACGCTATCACGCTTTGAAATTAAAGCAAGTAAAACAGCCCTCAGGGTCAGATCAGCGAGATCCCCTCGGAGCTATCACGCTTTGAAATTAAAGCAAGTAAAATAGCCCATAGGGTCAGATCAGCGAGATCCCCTCGGCGCTATCACGCTTCGAAATTAAAGCAAGTGAAACCGCCCGTAGGGTTAAATCAGCGAGATCCCCTCGGCACTATCACACTTCGAAATTAAAACAAGAAAAACAAAACGCAGAGTCAGATCAGCGAGATCCCCTCGGCGCTATCACGCTTCGAAATTAAAGCAAGTAAAACCGCCCGCAGGGTCAGATCAACGAGATCCCCTCGACGCTATCACGCTTCGAAATTAAAGCAAGTAAAACAGCCCGCAGGGTCAGATCAGCGAGATCCCCTCGGCGCTATCACGCTTCGAAATTAAAGCAAGTAAAACAGCCCGCAAGGTCAGATCAGCGAGATCCCCTCGGCGCTATCGTGCTTCGAAATAAAAGCATGCAAAACAACCCGTAGGACCAGATTAGCGAGATCCCCTCAGCATTATCACGCTTTAAAGTTGAAGTTAAAACAACCCGTGGGGTGGATCAGCGAGATCCCAGCGGCAAAGTCATAAGCTAGTAAAATGCAGGGTCATAAGCCAGTAAAACGCAGGGTCACTGAACAGCATACAAGATAAATTAAGGTACAAAACAGTTATTTCAGCATATGGCAAGCAAATATGGGAAATTTTGTTATCTTGACAATTGATCAGAATAAAAGACCATGAGCAAGAAAACTCAGCAAAAACTACTAACTCAGCGATAAACAAAACATATGGGCATAAAGAGGTTTCATTCATAGAAGGGGTTGAGTTCACAAAGCCGAACTCAATAGCTACAAAAGTTCAGAATTTTTAAACAAAAATACAAAATAAGAAAGAAGAAGCAAGACAGAGGCTGTCATGATTGAACTTCCTCCTCCTCCGTCGCCACAGAAGAAACATTTGAATAAGAAGGCTCCGGCGCGGGAGGCCCAAATATGCGTTCATCTTCCTCCCAGCGACCGAGCGATTCATCAGGCGGGGCTAATTGGGCAAGATCGTCGATGTTAGCTTTAGGAAACTTAGCATGCATAGCACGAAGAAAAGCGGTCCGATAGCTGAGGTGGTCCTCCCGCCAATCTTTGCGAGTCTGCTTCACCTTAAGCTTGTACTTCGCCTTATGACGATCCTGCTTATACTGAAGATCCCGCAGCACTGCGGTATTGTCCTTGGCAATGATCCTCCAATACCCCAGTCCTTTCTCTACGTCCTCTAAATTTTTAGCCACTTTGGCTCTCTGTTCCTTCTCCTCCTCTATCAGCTCTTTAAGCCTTTTCTCCTCAGCTTCAGCGGCGGACTTAACCTTGGCTAGCGCCACGCCATACTTCTCCTCCAAGGATCGTATTGTGCTCACCAACTCCTTCCTCTTCCCCTCAGAATACTCCAAATCCTTAAGAGCTTTGGTCAGCTCCGCAGCTTGTTTCTTACCCGTCTCCCCTAACCTCCGGCGGTCTCCTCCAACTCGGCAAAGGTATCGCGCTCCCTTTGCACCTCTTTCAACCTTTTGGCACTGCCTTGGGAAGCAGCATAGGCCATCTCCACCTGACGATGTGCCTATACCAGCGCTTTTGCCACCCGATGAGCAGCAGAAAAGACCTTCACAGCAATACGGATAAAATTAGACAACCAACAACAAAAACGCAAAACGCATATATAACCAACGAACTGGTCCTTAGACATGAAAGGAAATACTCACAAGAAAAGCCTACTGCTCAACATAGGCCCCAAGCTCGGTAGGGCCCATAACACCATAGCGTGCATCTTTGCTAGGGAGCTCGGTATAACGCCCCAGCTCCTCCAAAACTTCAGGCTTCAGCAAAGGGACATCTTCCCCATGGACCTTCCGCCATAATTGTAAAAAAAGCTGAACAACATTTGGTGCACAGAGTAAACAGAAACAACAGCCAAAATCTTAATTATCAAACATACCAACGGCGGATCGTATTTCACCCACTGAACTTGCTCCTCCTTTGTCAAAGGAGCTTTCCCCTTGGAGGACTTCCCTCCAGTATCATCGTCATCGCGGGGACGCTTCTGTCCCCTCTCCCTTATCTCTACGCCCCTTGCAGCAGCAGTAGGAGCCTTCTCCTTGGCATGAAGCTCCTTAGCGCCAGCTGCGAGCACTACGTTCCTAGGAGGAGTAGTATCTATAACAACTACATCCCCTTCCTCTGCCTTCGCGGCTCCCTGGGAAGCAAGAAGGGGATCTACAGTCCCCTGCTCAAGCAGCCACTACGCCGAGCCCTCAGCGGCAACCTCCACTGTCAGGGTCACCTCCGCCGTTGTCGGTAGGGTCCCAACAGCTGCCACCGGCGAGACCACCTCAGGCGCCTGTGTCCTTGCTGCTGCCACTGCAGGAATAATTTTTGGTTTCCACTTAATACGAGCAATTCCTACAAATAAAAAGAAAAAACAATGATCAGTTTTTCGAAATCTCACCACCCTCAGCAGTCAAATCGGTATACGCAATGGCCCCTTGATCCATCCAGCAAAAGAAGCCATCGGGCTAACCAAGCAAGTACTCCGCAACACGCCAGTGGATACTTGGTCGGATTTGGCAAATAATCTCAACCTCTCGGCGTTGCGAAAGGCTCAAATCTTTGGCTCGGTGCCAGCTATGGAGATCCTCGGGGGTACGGTTCCAGTGAGTATGGAAAGGAAACCTCCCATCCCTCAAGGGATTCGACGCGTCCTCCTCAACTTTGTCAGGAGCTGGGAATATCCAAAACCACTTATCCTTAAAATCCCTCACATGGGATTGCTTTTCCACTGGTTTTGATGTGGTTTCTCTTGTGCTACCCCAAAATACAAAAGCCCCCGCTTGCATCGTACGGGGTCGGAAAAACAGATGGAACACACGCCCCGAGAGGGTAAAACCCAGTTCGCGGCACATCCGCGCCAGGATAGCTAAAACGATCCAGGCGTTGGGATGAAGTTGATGATGCAAATCAAGATACACCTAATATTGAGCATGAAAATGACAAAGGCGTGGAGATTAAGAAGAAAGATCCTTTGCATATTCCAATTACAAGGTCTATGTCAAAGAGAGTTCAAGATGCCTTAAACGGGCATGTCAAAGAGATTTTAGTGATTCAACGTTCAAGTCAAATTCCAACAACTTCCAATGATATGAGCTTGAACAAGGATGAAAAAATTCTTACTTTGATCAAATTAAAGGAAGAATGACTGAAGACTTGGTTTGGTTTAAATTAGCTAAAGTGATCATTGTACACGCATGTGTATGGCACATGTTAACCCATTGGGATCTTGGTTAGTTTTTATTGGGCCATTTAATCAATGGAAGATACTAAATGGGCTTCAAGAAATCTTAGAGTTTTTAATTTTATTTCTAGTTTAGTTTGGATTTCTTTCTTGATTCTTTAAAGACTTCTTTCCTAAAGCTATTAGAACTTTAGTTATTTAGTTTTAGACAAACTACTCAACAAATTTCGTGACTTAAAGTTTAGTTTTATTATATATTGTCATCTTTCTTTGTGTTCTTATAAGTTTTTTTGAAGATTAATTAAATTTCAGATTTCCTTGCGAAATTTCAGCTTCTTTGAGTGCGAGTGATTGTGATCTTGTTCTTGAAGTCTTATTTTGATTGTGATCAATTGTTGTGGCTAGACAATTGAGAATCAACCCCATAACAGGTTCTTTCATCCAATTCAAAAGGTTACGTTAACTATATGTTAGCTTGATTGTTCGTTTTATTTGCTAGGATTGGTTATGCTATTGCTACCCTTTTATTTATACTCTGATTTTGAATCTATTTTTCTATATTCTTTGTTTTTTATAAACCTCAATTCACGATCGGGAAATTCATTGAGTTCGGCGTAGCCGGATTCACATCAAAGAATCATTTCAAGGACTAGAATTTATAGGAAAAAGAACAATGTGCCCAAGTATTTTCCTATTTCTTTGAGACCTGAAACACCAATATATCCTCCAGCAACATCTCCATCTTCTCTTCAGCGATTGCAAAGTGATACAAAAAATGACAAAAGAAAATATTAGAATACATATCACAATTAAAGCACTTTAAGCCACTGCCATATTAGCACTTGAGACATTAAACTATTTTTACAAACGTAAACATTTCTACTCCTTCACTCTTCATTTAAAACGTGTCTACTATTATGAGAAATAGTTAGTTTTCGAACATCAAAATTGGTTATCAAATTAAAGCAGTTGAAGGCGTGCCTCAAATGTGTCTAGGAGCGCTTCAAATGTGTCTAGGCGTGCCTCAAGCTCCAAGGCTCAACCTTGTGCCTTGAGTGCACCAAGGCTTGATCTTGCGCCTTGAGTGCGCCTCAGATGCACATAAGCTCGAGGCTTGACCTTGCGCTCTGAGTGTGCCTCACGCCCTTGACTACTTTAGCTTGAGTAAACAAAGTAGTCAATATACCAAAATGCCATCGCTATGACGACAAAATCAAACCCAATATATTATAAACAATCAAAATTACAACAAACCATTCAAAGAATTGAACAAATACTATATTGGGTTATTTCATTGAACCCTTGCCCTTAACAACTAAAAATGAGTGTCCATCAATAGCTATAAAAAATGCAACACGTTTACAAACTTGTATTATATTAGTTTTTAATATGGATATGGTATATACCAATTTTAGTATTGGTATAATATATATTTTATGTATTATACCAGTTTAATACTAGTATAATTTATATTATACCAAATCTAATTCTAGTATAATGTATATTATACCAATTCTAATACTGGTATAATATTCTCCTTTCATCCCATTTTAATTGTCTTTTTAGAGTTTTTCCCTAACATTTAAGAAATGATTCAAAGACTAAATTAACCTTTTCTATTTATTACATTGATTAATAAATTCTTTATTATTAATATGGATATAATTGAAATAGAGATGAAATACATCTCTTAAACATAGTAAAATATATTCATTGTTATTAATATGGATGAAATTGAAAGAGATCTTAAATGTAGGGAAGAAAATTAATTGATGTTAATAAGGGTAGAAATGGAAGAAAGTGGGAAAAAATTTAAGAAATGACAATTCAAATGGGAATGGATGAAAAGGCTAAAGAGACAATTAAATTGGGATGGAGGGAGTATATTATATGTACTATACCAGTTTCAATATAGCATCCCTAACAAGTCAGCACTAACTATGTGTTCCAATAATGCAATATTATTGATATAATGAAATGGACCAATTATTCTTTCCCCATTTGTTCATGAACCAAACAAAGTAAACACAACAATTCATAAAAAAAAAGAATTAGCATTTCTGTTTGATGATATTTTTAGTTCTTTAAACATAGAAATCTATGTAAATTGCTCAAATCAAGATATATAAGCATTTTCAACTCTTTGAAATGAATGGTTTCTTAACTAAAAGTTAACAAAAACACACACACATATATAAGTTTGTTTCTGCAGAATAAATAAATGTAATATACCAGTTTAATTTGAACAAAATATGAAAATTTTTAATGACAATTAAATAAAAGAACAACCAAAACTATTCTAAAGCTAAGCTTGCAGTCTTGTTCAAAACAATCTTCCCCTAAAAGTTAAAAAAAAAAGAGGGCTAGTTTGGATTGTTTTTTTGCATTTCCAATGTTGTCATGAAAAACTCTGAAAATCAATAGCAAACAGTTTCGAATTAATTAAGGGTAAATAATTATAATCTCCTTGTGTTTTGAACAAATACATTAGTACCTCCCTATGTTTTGAAGAATAATTTATACCTTCTTACGTTTTATTTTTTTCATACTACAACCTCCTTGTATTTAGTATTATCTCATTTTGTATCAAATTTTTAAACATAATAAATGCTTATGAACAAAAATTGGTTCAATATATCATATTCTAATATGTTATGCACTAAAATTGCTTTAAAAAGTTATTTATTGTTATTTTATCTTATGAAATTATACATTGAAAATTACAAAAATGTCTTACAAATTGTCAAAATAGTGTACTTTTTATATTGCATACTTCATAATACAAACAAAATAAATCTAAATATACAAACAAATACTTGGTATGTTAAGAATTTTGATAGAAATAACCATAATTAAAGATGCAGGGAGATTATAGTATGAAAAATGCAAAATGTATGAAGGTTATAATTATTTTTCATAACACGGGGAGGTAGTAGTGTATTTTATCAAAACATAGGGATCTTATAATTATTTACACATTAATTAATAGTAAGAGTCAAAAATTTCATTTGCTGCTCCATAAGCATTAGTAACATCGTCTGACGCATCCACATATGATAATTTTGGAAATATATCATTATTGTCAAGTTGATTCAACCCCAAAATGTCGTTCATCCAACATTACAATCACACAAGCATTTTCACCAGCCATGCTATCTCGTCGTCCGAGACAAGCCGCCTCATCTAGTCTCCTTTAGATTTTAATATTGGTATAATATATATTATACTAGTTCTAATATTAGTATAATACATATAATATATATTATACCAGTTCTAATGCTATATTTTAATATTGGTATAATATATATTATATGTATTATACCAGTTCTAATACTGGTGTAATATATATTATACAAGTTGTACATACAACACTACATAATATTATATTTTTAATAACCAATTCTTCAAAATAGTTAATCATAAATCATACAAATTACCTTTCTGGTATAATACACAATACTAGTATATTATATATTATATGTATTATATCAGTTTTAATATTAGTATAATATATATTATACCAGTTGTACGTACAACACTACATAATATTGTATATTTAATAACAAATTATTCATAATAGTTAATAATAAATTATTGATGGCGTGGTGGTGTGTTGGATGGCTGTTTGTAAGGGAAAAAGGGGGAAGAAAAGGTAATTTTATGGCTGGTTTAGGTGATGCACGAAAATTAGGATTAACATGGGGTGTAAAGGATTGTTTTAAGAGAAAATGATGATGTTTATGTTTGTTTTAATGTGGATAAAGGGCTGGAAATCAGAATAGAAATGGTGGTTGCAAAATAAAGGGAATATAGAAAAAGATGAGAGTTTTTGGTTCATACACAAAACCCCAATAGTTTTTGGAAACTAATAAAACCCAAATGTGTTTAAACACAATATTTCACTCAAAATATTTCATGTTTCTATTCAAATTCGTGGCTCCTTTAAATAAGGAAACAACAAGGAGTTACAAGCTGAATTGTAACAATTAAAGCAAAATAAAGTGCCTACTTAAAACCTATTTGAAACTGAAACTTAAACAACATATTTATTGGTAATAAAGCATTGGAATAGCAGCCAAATTCTTCCAAAACGTTCCCCTTAGTATGAGCTGGAACACTTGGGCATAAATCAACATTTGGGCATTTTTTGTTGGGCTTGAAGTTTGTCTTCAAATATTAAAGGTTGGAATAGCCCAAAAGGCTTCAAAAGGAGTTGGATCTTCATATTATATATGGATTCAAAGCATGCTTCTTCATAAGGATCAGAATCATAATCTTCATCATCTATGTGAGTGCAAAGGCCCACGTCAAGAGTATCTTGAATCGCAAGAGTTGATGGACCTCCATCAAATCGACCTTTGGGCTATTTTAGAGCGTGATAAATATGATATGACCATAAAAGGCATGTGTAAAAGTTTTCATGAAAGTTCGATCCTGGAATTCAGTGTGAGTATTTTCAATGTTGACCTTAAAATCGACCTTTTGACCATTTAGAGTGTGTTAAACATTACATGATCATAAAAAGCATGCGTCTTTGTTTTCACTAAAATTGCGATCCCCGAAAATGATGCGAGTTTTTGCGTCGTTGACCTTAAATTCGACCTTTTGACCATTTTAGAGTGTGATAAACATGATATGTCCATAAAAGGCATGTGTAAAAGTTTTCACGAAATTTCGATTTCGGAAATCGGTGCTAGTTTTTTCAACGTTGATCATAAAATCGACCTTTGGACAATTTTAGAATGTAATAAACATGATATGAATATAAAAGGAATTTGTCAAAGTTTTCACAAAATTTCGATTCCAGAAATCGGTGCGAGTTTTTTGAACGTTAACCTTAAATTCGACCTTTAAAATATTTTAGAATGTGATAAACACGATATATAACCACAAAAGGCATGCCTAAACACGTTTTCTACAGATTTTGATCCCGTAAATCAGTGCGAGTTTTTTCAATGTTGATTATAAAATCGATCTTTGGATCATTTTAGAGTGTGATAAACATGATAAAACCATAAAAAGCATGCAAAAAGGTTTTCACGAAAGTTCGGTCCCGGAAATCAGTGCTAGTTTTTTCCACTTTGTGCTTGAAATCTTTCTTTGGGCCATTTTAGAGTGTGATAAACATGATATGACCATAACAGGCATGCGTAAAAGTTTTCACTAAATTTCGATCCCGGAAATGGGTGTGAGTTTTTCATCCTGACCCTTAAAATTGACCTTTGGACCGACCATTTTAGAGTGTGATAAACAAGATATGACCATAAAAGGCATTCGTAAAAGTTTTCACGAAATTTCAATCCCGGAAATTGTACATGTTTTTTTAAAAGTGATCATAAAATCGTTATTTGGACAATTTTAGAGTGTGATAAACATGAAATGACCATAAAACACATGCGTCAAAGTTTTCACAAAATTTCGATCCCAGAAATCGGTGCAAGTGATTTTAACGTTGACCTTTAAATCGACCTTTAGACCATTTTAGAGCAAAATAAACATGATATGACCATAAAAGTCATCTGTGAAAGTTTTCATGAAATTTCGATTCAGGAAATCGGTGCGAGTTTTTTTATCCTTGACCTTAAATTCTAACTTTCGACCATTTTAGAATTTGATAAACGTGATATGAAAATAAAAGACATCCGTTAAAGTTTTCAGGAAATTTTGTTCCAGAAATTTGTGCCATTATAAAATCGATCTTTACACCATTTTAGAGTGTGGTAAACATGATAAAACCATAAAAAGCCATGCGTAAAAGTTTTCACCAAAGTTTGATCCTAGAAATCGGAGGGAGATTTTTAAACTTTGTGCTTAAAATCATCCTTTGGACAATTTTAGAGTGTAATAACCTGATATGATCATAAAAGGCATGCTTAAAATATTTCACGAAATTTCCTTCCGTGAAATCGGTGCGAAGTTTTCATTATTGATCGTAAAATCATCCTATGGACCATTTTAAAGTGTGATAAACATGATATGACCATAAAAGACATGCGTCAAATTTTTTATGAAAATTCGATCCCAAAAATCGGTGTGAGTTTTTCCAACGTTGTCCTTAAATTCGACCTTTGGACCATTTAAGAGTGATAAACATGATATGACGATAAACGGAATGCAAAAAAGTTTTCATGAAATCTCGATCCAGGAAATCGGTGCGAGTTTTATCAACGTTGATCATAAAATCTACCTTTGCACAATGAAAGAGTGTGATAAACATGATATCACCTAAAGAGGCATGCGTCAAAGTTTTCACAAAAATTGACATCCCAGAAAATTATGTGAATTTTTATAACGTTGACTTTAAATTCGTCATTTGGACCATTTTAGAGTGTCATAAACATGATATGACCATAAAAGGCATGTGTAGCAGTTTTCACGAAATTTTGATCCCGGAATTTGGTGCTAGTTTTTTCAACGTTGATCATAAAATTGTCCTTTGGTCTGTTTAGAGTGTGATAAACATGATATGACCATAAAAGGCATGCATAAAAGTTTTCACGAAAGTTTAATCCCAGAAGCCGGTGGGAATTTTTAAAACTTTGTGCTTAAAATCATCCTTTGGACCATTTTTAGAGTGTAATAAACATGATATGTCCATAAAAGGCATGCGTAAAAGTTTTCAAGAAATTTCGATCTCGGAAATCAGTGCAAGTTTTTTCAACGTTGATCGTAAAAAATCGATCTTTCGACCACTTTAGAGTGTGATAAACATGATATGACCATAAAAAGGCATGCGCCAAAGTTTTCACGAAAATTGCCATTCCGTAAAATGATGCGAGTTTTAGAGTGTGATAAACATGATTTGAGCATAAAAGGAATTTGTAAAAGTTTTCACGAAAGTTCGATGAGGAATCGGTGCGAGTTATATCAACTTTAACCTAAAAATGGACCTTTGGACCATTTTACAGTTTGATGAACTTGTAATGATCATAAATGGCATGCGTCAAAGTTTGCATGAAAATTGCCATCCCAGAAAAAGATGCGATTTTTCGCTACGTTGACCTTAAATTCGACTTTTGGACCATTTTAGAATGTGATAAACATTATATGTCCATAAAAAGCATGCGTAAAATTTTCACAAAATATCGATTCTGGAAATCGGTGAGAGTTTTTTGAATGTTGACCTTAAATTAGACATTTGGACTATTTTAGAATGTAATAAACATGATATGACCATAAAAGGCATGCGTAAAAGTTTTCTGGAAATTTCGAACCCGGAAATCGATGCGAGTTTTTTCAACGTTGATTATAAAATCGATCATTGGACCATTTTAGAGTGTGATAAACATGATATGACCATAAAAGGCATGTGTAAAAGTTATCACGAAAGTTTGATCCTGGAAATCAGTGCGAGTTTTTTGAATGTTGACCCTAAATTCGACCTTTAGACATTTTCAAGAATATTTGATCTTGAAAATCGGTGCGAGTTTTTTCAACTTTGTTCTTAAAATCATCCTTTGGATCATTTTAGAGTGTGATAAACATGATATGACCATAAAAGGCATGCGTAAAAGTTTTCACGAAATTTCGATCCAGGAAATCGGTGCTAGATTTTTCCAAATTTATCATAAAATTGACTTGTGGACCATTTTAGAGTGTGATAAACATGAGATGACTATAAAAGGCATGCATTAAAGTTTTCACGAAAAATGCCATCCCTGAAAATGACGAGAGTATTTGAAATGTTGACCTTAAAATCGACATTTGGACCATTTTAGAGTGTGATAAACAAGATATAACTGTTAAAGGAATGTGTATTACTTTTCAACGTTGATCATAAAATCGACCTTTTGACCATTTTAAAATGTGATAAACATGATATGACTGTAAAAGGCACGTGTCAAAGATTTCACGCAAATTTTCATGCCTGAAAACGATTCACTTTTTCCAAACTTTGACCATAAATTCGACATTTGACCCATTTTAGAGGTTGATAATCATGATATAATCAGAAAAGGCATGCGTCAAAGATTTCACAAACTTTCAATCCTGGAAATCGGTGTGAGTATTTTCAACGTTGACATTAAAATCGACCTTTGAACAGTTTTCGAGTGTGATAAACATTTTACGACAATAAAAGGCCCACGTCATAATTTTCACGAAATTTCGATCCCGGAAATCGATGCGATTTGTTTCAACGTTGATCATAAAAATTTTCGTTTGGACAATTTTAGATTGTGATAAACATGATACGACTAGAAAAGGCATGCTTCAAAATTTTCATGAAAATTACCATCTCGAAAAAATGAAATGAGTTTGCGCTACATTGACCTTAAATTCGACATTTGGACCATTTTAGAGTGTGATAAACATGATCTGTCCATAAATGGCATGTGTAAAAGTTTTCACGAAATTTCGATCCTGAAAATCGGTGATAATTTTTTTAATAATGATCATAAAATCGACATTTGGACCACTTTATAGTGTAATAAACATAATATGACCATAAAAGGCATGCGTTTGTGTTTTCAAGAATGTTCAATCCCAGAAATCGGTGAGTGTTTTCTATGTTCAACTTAAATTCGACAAGTGGACCATTTTAGAGCGTGATAAACATGATAAGATCATAAAAGTCAAGCGTCAAAATTTTCACGAAAATTTTCATCCCCTAAAATGAAGCGAGTTTTCCCAACTTTGACCATAAATTCGAGCTTTGTACCATTTTAGAGGTTAATAATCATGATGTGACCATAAAAGGCATGCGTCAAAATTTTCGCGAAATTCTGATTCCGAAAATCGGTGCTGGTTTCTTGAACGTTGACCCAAAATTTGACCTTTGGATATTATTAGAGTGTGATAGCATGATATGACCATAAAACGCATGTGTGAGCATGGGATGTTGTACCAATCGCGCGTTCAATGATAATGGCTTTTCGAGATATTTATCCTCGAATCACACAATTTTCGATTATCTGAAGATCTCTGAATGGAAATGTTCCTCGTAACCAAGTTGATTGAAAAACATAATTTAAAAAAAAGATAATAAAAATTGGTTAATTAATAAATCAATTTTGAAAAAATATATTTTAAATTAAAAAATATCGGGCCGAAATGAGCTCGCCGAGCCAGCGAACACTAGAATTTCCAACAAATCGTTGGAAATTCCAGCACTTTGCTGGAGAGTCCTGCGGGATGGGCTCTCCAGCGAGGCCCTCACTAGAGATACCATCGTGGTCTCGCTGGACTCCCCAGCGAAGCCTCGCTAGAGAGTCCAGAGAGGCTGCTGGGCTATCCCCATCGAGCTACCCGAACTCCCCAGCGAGCCAGGTTTATCCCGTCCTGAATTTCTATAAATTTGGGACTTTTTTTATTGAAGGGGGCTCGAAATTTCAAGGAAAAAATCTGATTTTCACTGACAAACACTACAAACAATAATTTCTTCATTTCTTCTAATATTTTCTTGGATCCAAAATACATTTGGATTCCAAATTTCTTAAACTAAAAGTCAAATTTCTTTTTATATCCTCAAATATTCTCGGACCTAAAATAAATTTAGAACCTCGAGTCTGATTATCTTTTTGGATAAATAAACATTTATTTTCCAATTAAATCACAGCTAAACCAAAATGAACGAGGAACACTCCTGGGGATTGAACGGATACGTCTAAGTGGATTCATACCGAAAGGGTAAGCCTCTGAGATCCTAGAATTGCGAATTTCGTGTTTTCATCTGGTTCATTCTTTCTGATTTTTGTTTGTAGACCTAGGAATTATTTTTATTCCTTATTATTGTAAATGTTGTAATTCTCTTCTTCATTTTTTATTTCTTTTTAATTTCTACGTTAAAATACCCTTACGAAGGGAATTAAAATTATTCCCGGATAACAGACCTCACCTTATGCCATGCGATTATTTTCACTAATAAAATTGATCAACATACAAATAAAAATAAACTATTTTTATTTAAAATAACAACTTTAATCATTGATGTTTTAATTAGGCCACACGAGTCTCGCTAAAATCAAATCAAATATACGTGCAATATCTCGTGCGAACCTTTTTGAGTGCAGGTTAGATGTAAGCCTAGGATTTTATTTTCCTTCAAGTATTGCATATATTTTTTAGGAAATATAATTAATAGGTTAGCGGGCGGTTGCATCCCCCGATTTTTTTAATTTTTGTAACCTTTACTTTTCCGCATTTACTTACAGTTTTACGGATGGATTTACTGCTTTTTCTATACATGAATCATGCATATAAACTCCAAAAAAGACCTAAGCGCGAAATGAGTAACTAAAAAAATACCGTTTTCTGTAGATGTAATATATTGTGATCACTTAAGAAATAAGCAACTTATCCTGAACCCGAATCTCTGTGTCTTAGTGGGCCGTCTCCCACACATCAAGCCTCATAGGACTCTAAATCCTGGAAAAAGCTAATCCAGGTGACAACTCCATACTAAGAGACGGTAGATTCGGGGTTCGAATCGATCTAAAATGTTTTCTCTCTCTCTAACAAACCTTCCGGGTCCTCGACCCGGTGCACTTTACAAACACCTCGATGGACCGTGCCTCTCATATCGCTCGCTATATCGCCCCACCGCTCCGTGTCGTTCGCTCACAGCATGCGTCAAACTTTTCACGAAATTACGATCTCGGAAATCTGTGCGAGTTTTTTCAATGTTAATTAAAAATAGATCTTTTGACCATTTTAGAGTGTCTTAAATATGATAAAACTATAAAAGGCATGTGTATAAGTTTTCGCTAAAGTTCGTTTCAAGAAATCAAAGGGATTTTTTTCAACTTTGTGCTTAAAATCGTCCCTTGGACCATTTTAGAGTCTGATAAACATGATATGAATAAAAAAGGCATGTGTTAAAATTTACAAGAAATTTCGATCTCGGAAATCAGTGCAAGTTTTTTCAATGTTGATTATAAAATCAATCTTTGGACCATTTTAGAGTGTGATAAATATGGTAAAACTATAAAAAGCAAGGGTATAAGATTTTACGAAAGTCCGATCCCGGAAATCGGTGGGAGTGTTTTCAACTTTGTGCTTAAAATTGTCCCTTGGACTATTTTAGAGTGTGATAAACATGATATGACCAAAAAGGCATGCTTTAAAATTTTCACGAAATTTCGATCCTGGAAATAGGTGCGAGTTTTTTCCACATTGATCATCAAATAGACTTTTGGACCATTTTAGAGTGTAATAAGCATGATATGACCATAAAAGGCATGCGTCAAAGTTTTCACGAAATTTCGATCACGAAATCGGTGCGAGTTTTTTCAACGTTGATTATTAAATCGATGTTTTGACCATTTTAGTGTGTCATAAAAATGATAAAACTATGAAAGGCATGGGTATATAAGTTTTCACTAAAGTTTTATCCCAGAAATCGGTAGGAGTTTTTTCAGCTTTGTGCTTAAAATCGCCCATTGGACCATTTTAGAGTGTGATAAACATGATATAACCAAAAAACGCATGCGTTAAAATTTGCAAGAAATTTCGATCCCGGAAATCGGTGCAAGTTTTTTCAACGTTGATCCTAAAATCGAATTATGGACCATTTTAAAGTGTGTTAAATATGATACCATAAAAAGCATGCGTAGAAGTTTTCACGAAAATTGACATGTCGAGAATTGATGTGAGTTTTCGTAACGGTGCCCTTAGATTCGACTTTTGGACCATTTTAGAGTGTTATAAACAAAATATGATCATAAAAGGCATGCATTAAATATTATATGAAATTTCGATTCTCGAAATTGGTACGAGTTTTTTTAACGTTGACCTTTAATTCATCCTTCGGACCATTTTAGAGTGTGATAAACATGATATAACCATAAAAGGCATGTGTAAAAGATTGCACAAAATTTCGATTCCGGAAATCGGTGCAAGTTTTTTCAGTGTTGATCATAAATTCGACCTTAGGACTATTTTAAAGTGTGATAAACATGATATGACCACAAAAGGAATGCATAAAAGTTTTAAAGAAATTTCGATCCGGGAATTCGTTCTATGATTTTTCAAAGTTGATCATAAAATCGACCTTTGGACCATTTTATAGCTTAATAAGTATGATATAACCATAAAGGGCATGCCTAAAAGTTTTCAGGAAAGTTCAATCCCGGAAATCGGTGTGAGTTTTTCAACATTGACCTTATGGATCTTTGCACTATTTTAGAGTGTGATAAACATGATATGACCATAAAAGGAATGCGTCAAAGTTTTCACGAAATATCTATCCCGAAAACCGGTACTAGTTTTTTCAACGTTGATAATTAAATCGATCTTTGGACTATTTTAGAGTGTATAAACATAATAAAAACACAAAAAGACATGCGTAAAAGTTGTCACGAAAGTTCGATCCGGGAAATCGGTGGGAGTTTTTCAACTTTGTGCTTAAAAGCGTCCCTTGGACCATTTTTGAGTGTGATGAACATGATATGACAATAATAGGCATGCATAAAAATTTTCACGAAATTTCGATTCCGGAAATCGGTTCGAGTTTTTTCAACGTTGATCATAAAATCGATCATTGGACCATATGAAAGTGTAATAAACATGATATGACGATAAAGACATGCATAAAAGTTTTCACGAAATTTCGATATCGGAAATCGGTGCGAGTTTTTTCAACATTGATCATAAAATCGACATTTGGACCATTTTAGAGTGTGATAAATATTATATGACCATAAAAGGCATGCGTAAAAGTTTTCAAGAAAATTCGATCCGGGTGTGACTTTTTTCAACTTTGACTTAAATTTAACCTTTGAACCATTTTTAGAGTGTGATAAACATGATATGACCATAAAATGCATGTGCCAAATTTTTCACAAAACTTATCATCCTCATACGATGCGAGGTTTTAAAAATTTGACCTTAAGTTAGACCTTTGGACCAATTTAGAAGTTGATAATCATGATATGACCATAAAAGGCATGCGTCAAAGTTTTCACGAAATTTCGATCCCAGAAATTGGTGCGAGTTTTTTCAACGTTGACCTTAAAATTAAACTTTGGACCATTTTAGAGTGTGATAAACATGAAATGACCAAACAAGGCATGCATCAAAGTTTTCACGAAAATTTCCATCCCGGAAAATGATGTGTGTTTTCGTACTGATGACCTTAATTTCATCCTTTGGACCATATTAAAATGATTAATATGATATGAACATAAAATGCATGCGTAAAAGTTTTCACGAAATTTCGATCCCAGAAATAAGTATAAGTTTTATCAACGTTGACCTTAATTCGACCTTTGGACCATTTTAGAGTGTGATAAATATGATATGACAAAAAAAAGGCATTCGGCAAATTTTTCACGAAATTTCGACATGGAAATCGGTGCGAGTATTTTCGACGTTGACCTTAAAATCGAATTTTGTACCATTTTAGAGTATGATAAACATGATATAATCATAAAAGGCATGCATCAAAGTTTTCACAAAATTGCTCTCCCGGAAAATGATGTGAGTTTTCGTAACATTGACCTTAAATTCGACCTTTGTACCATTTTAGAGTGTGATAAACATGATATGACCATAAAAGGCATGCGTTGTAGTTTTCACAAAATTTTGAATCATGGAAATCTCTGCGAGTTTTTCAACGTTGACCTTAAAATCGATCTTTGGACCATTTTAAAGTGTCATAAACATGATATGACCGTAAAAGGCTGTGTCAAAGTTTTCACGAAATTTCGATCGCCGAAATTGTTGCGAATTTTTTCAATATTAACCTTAAAATCAACCTTTGGACCATTATACTGTGTGATAAACATGATATGACCATGAAAGGCATGCCTCAAAGTTTTCACGAAATTTCAATCTTGGAAATCGCTGCAAGTATTTTCAACATTTGCTTAAAATCTTCTTTTATACCATTTTACAATGTGATAATTATGATAAGACCACATGCGTCAAAGTTTTCGCCAAAATTGTTATCCTTGAAAACGATGTGAGTTTTCGCAACGTTGACCATAAATTTTACCTTTGGAAAATTTTAGAGGTTGATAATCATGATATGACAATAAAAGGCACGCGTCAAAGTTTTCGAGAAATTTCGATCATGAAAATTGGTGCCATTTTTTTCAATGTTAACCTTAAAATTAACCTTTGGACCATTTTTGAGTGATAAACATGATATGACCATGATAGGCATGCGTAAAAGTTTTCATGAAAATTTGATATGGAAATCGGTGCAATTTTCATAAATGTTGACTTTAAAATTGACCTTTGGACCACTTTAGAGTGTGATAAACATGATATGACAATATAAGGCATGCGTCAAACTTTTCACAAAAATAGCCATTCCGGAAAATGATATGAGTTTTCGTAACGTTGACTTAAATTTTACCTTTATACCATTTTAAAGTATGATAATTATGATATGACCATAAAAGGCATGCGTAAAAATTTTCACGAAATTTCGACCCCGGAAATCAGTGTGAATTTTTTCAACGTTGACCCTTAGTTCGACCTTTGGACCATTTTAGAGTGTGATAAACATGATATGACCATAAAATGCAAGAGTCAAACTTTTCAGAAAATTTCGATCCCGAAAAATGGTGTGTTTTTTCATATTTGTGCTTTAAATCATCGTCCTTTGGACCATTTTAGAGTGTGCTAAAACATGATATGATAATAAAAGGCATGCGTAAAAGTTTTCACAAAATTTCAATTCTAGAAATAGGTGTGAGTTTTTTCAATGTTGATCATAAAATCAACCTTTGGACCATTTTAGAGTGTGATAAATAAGATCTTACCATAAAAGGCAAGCGTAAAAGTTTTCACGAAAGTTCGATCCCGGAAACCGGTGTGTGTTTTTTCAACGTGGACCTTAATTCGACCTTCAAATCATTTTAGAGTGAGATAAACATAATATAACCATAAAAGAAATGCATCGAAGATTTCAAGAAATTTGGATCCAAGAAATCGGTGCAAGATTTTTCAACTTTGTGCTTAAAATCATCCTGAGGACCATTTTAGAGTGTTATAAACGTAATATGACCATAAAAGGCATGTGTCAAAGTTTTCAAGAAATTTCAATCCTGGAATTCGGTGCTAGTCTTTTTAACGTTTACCTTAGAGTGACAAACATGATATGACCATAAAAGGCTTGCGTCATGTTTTAATGAAAATTTTCATCCCTGAAAACGATGCAAGTTTTCCCAACTTTGAGAATAAATAAAACCTTTGGACAATTTTAGAGGTTGATAATCATTATATGACCATAAAAGGCAAGCGTCATAGATTTCACGAAATTTTATCTCGGAATCGTCGCGAGTTTTTTTCAAAGTTGATCATGAAATTGTCCATTTGACCTTTTTGGACAATAAACATGATATCACCATAAAAAGAATACATAAAAGTTTTCACGAAATTTCGATCCCGGAAATTCTGTTTGAGTTTTTTTAACATTGATCATAAAATTGATGTTTGAACATTTTTAGAGTGTGATAAACATGATATGACCATAATAATCATGTGTAAAAGTTTTCACAAATTTTCGATATGGAAATCGATGTGAGTTTTTTCAACGTTGACCGTAAAACCTTTGGACTATTTTAGAATATGTTAAACATGATATGAAAATAAAAGACATGCGTCAAAATTTTCACGAAAATTGCAATCCTTGAATACTAATGCGAGTTTTCCCAACATGGACAATATATTCAACCTTTTGACCAAAAAAGGCATGCGTTAAAGTTTTCACGAAACTTTGAACCCAGAAATCGGCGCAAATTTTTTTTAATTCGACCTTAATATCAACCTTTGGACTTTTTTAGAGTGTGATTAACATGATATGACCATAAAAGGCATGCGTCATAGATTTTACGAATTTTCGATCCCGAAAATCGGTTAGAGTTTTTCAACTTTGTGCTTAAAATCTTCCCTTGGAATATTTTAGAGTGTGATAAACATGATATGACGATAAAAGACTTGCGTATAACATTTACGTTAGATTTCGATCCTAGAAATCGGTGCGATTTTTTTAAACTTTGATTACAAAATTGACCTTCGGATCTTTTCAGATTGTGATAAACATGATATGATCATAAAAAGCATGCGCCAAAGTTTTCATTGAATTTCAATTCTGGAAATTGGTGAGAGTTTTTTGAACGTTAACCTTAAATTTGTCCTCTGGACCATTTTAAAGTGTGATAAACATGATATGACCATAAAAGGAAAGTTCAAAGATTTCACGAAATTTCGATCCCGGAAATCGATGCGAGTTTTTTCAACATTGATTATAAAAAAGATCTTTTGACCATTTTAGAGTGTGATAAACATGATAACACTATAAAAGGCATGGGTAAAAGTTTTCACGAAAGTTCGATCCCAGAAATCAGTGGAAGTTTTTTCAACTTTGTGCTTAAATAGTCCCTTGGACCATTTTAGAGTGTGATAAAATGATATGACCATAAAAGGCATGCGTCCAAGTTTTCACGAAATTTCGATCTCAGAAATTGGCGTGAGTTTTTTCAATGTTGACCTTAAATTAGACCTATCTACCAAATTTGTGGTGGTTTACTTTGATGATATTCTGATCTTTAGTCATAGTTTACATGAGCATTGCGTGCATTTGAGACTTGTTTTTGAGGTTTTGGACCGTGAATCATTATATGCTAATGTGGAGAAATGTCATTTTTGTGATAGCACCATTAGTTTTTTGGGCTATGTTGTGTCTAAGGATGGGATTAGTATGGATCCAGAAAAAGTCAAAGCTATAGTTGATTGGCCAATTCCTAATAATTTGTTTCAAGTTAGAAGTTTTCATGGATTTTGTTCTTTTTATAGACGATTCATTAAAAATTTTAGTGCCATAACAAGTCCCATAACTGATTGCATGAAGAAGGGATTGTTTAAATGGACCGCCCAAGCCACCATTTCTTTTAACACACTAAAGAATGCCATGACCAAAGCTCCTGTTTTATCTTTACCCAATTTCACTATACCTTTTGAATTGGAGTGTGATGCTAGTGGGGTAGGGATTGGGGCTGTTTTGAGTCAAGGAGGGAAGCCCATTGCCTTTTTTAGTGAAAAATTGAATGAAGCTAGGAAAAAATATTCTGCCTATGATCTTGAGTTTTATGCTTTGGTGCGTGCGCTTAGACATTGGAGTGCATATTTGTTGGCAAATTCTTTTATTCTTTATACTGATCACCAAGCACTCAAATACATTCAAAGCCAAGCTAAGCTAAGTAGAAGACATGCATCTTGGGTTGAATATATGCAATCATTTGATTTTGTGGTGAAGTATAGAGATGGTCCAAGTAATGTTATTGCCGATGCATTATCTAGGAGATTTGAGGTTCTTAGTACCATGCATGCTCATGTAATAGGATTTGATGATGTGAGGACAGTGTATGAGAGTGATGGGGATTTTAGTCAAATTTGGGAGAAAGTTAGGAAAGATGGTGCATTTAGGGATTTCACAATTCATAATGATTATCTTTTCAAGCTTGATACTCTCTGTGTTCCTCAAAGTTCTTTAAGGGAAGCAATTCTAAAGGAAGCCCATAGTGGAGGCCTAGCTGGTCACTTTGGAAGAGACAAAACCTATGAGATGGCTAGTAGAAATTTCTATTGGCCAAAGATGTGGAAAGATGTTTCAAGACTTGTTGAGGGTTGTAACACATGCAAACAATCCAAGATGACATCA